>CAUYSK010020079.1:0-37508 GCA_963575035.1 Avahi laniger | reverse complement strand
GCTGTGGAATAATTTCTGCAGGATAGGCACCAGTTCTTCTTTGTAGGTGTGGTAAAATTCGGGTGTGAAACCATATGGTCTGGGACTTTTCTCTTTTGGAATGTTTTTTATTGCTGTTTCAATTTCAGTCCTTGAAATTGGTCTGTTCAGGAATTCTATTTCTTCCTGGTTGAGCCTAGGGAGGCTGTGTATTTCTAAAAATTTGTCCATTTCCTCCACATTTTCCAGTTTGTGTGCATAAAGGTTTTTGTAATATTCATAAATTTATACCTTGAATCTCCATGGCATCAGTTGTAACTTCTCCTTTTTCGTTCCTGATGGAGCTTATTAGGGATTTTTCTTTTCTGTTTTTCATTAGTTTAGCCAAAGGTGTATCAATTTTGTTTATTTTTTCAAAGAACCAACTTTTTGTTTTATTAATCTTCTGCATAGTTTCCCTGTTGTCAATTTCATTTAGTTCTGATTTGATCTTATTAATTTTCTTTCTTCTGCTGGGTTTTGGATTGGTGTGTTCTTCTTTTTCCAGTTCTTTGAGTCAATTCATTAGGTTGTCTATTTGTGATCTTTTTCACTTTTGGATATAGGCATTTATGGAAATAGTCATGTACATTTTTGCCAGATTTACCCTTGAGCATTTCAAGTTTTTAATGTTATTATAAATGGTATTTTTAAAAATTTTCAATTTATGATTGTTTGGATTTAGAACTATGATTGATTTTTATATAGTAATATTTTATTCTTCAATTTTGCTAAATTCACTTACTAGTTCTAGTAACTTTTTGATAGATTCTGTAGAATCTTGTTTGTTTTTGATAAAAAATTTGTTCTTCTCTATGCAATGTGTTTTTTTTTTCTATTGTTTGGCTGCTTATAAGATTTTTTTTCTTTATTATTGTTCTTAAGCAAGTTGATCAAGGTATGATTTGATGTGTGTGTGCATTCATGAGAGTGTATATTTTAATTTTTATTCTATTTGTGCTTCCTTGGATTTCTTGGATCTTTTGTTTATAATTGTTATCAAATTTAGAATTTTTGGTATTATTTTTTGATTTTTTTTCCTCTTCCCTACCATAGTCTTTCTTTCTGGCATCTCAGTTGCATGTGTGTTAATTTTCTTGAGATTACTTGATATTGTCTTGCAGCTCATTGATTACATTTTTAGGCTCCTTTTCACTGTGTGCTTTATTTTGGATAGTTTCTGTCACTACGTTTTGAAGTTCACTGATGCTTTTCTTTGCTTTGTCTACTCTGCTGTTTATCTCATTTCATTATACAGTTTTAAAATTACAGATCTTTCATTTTCATCCTTACATATTCATGCATTCCTCTATGTTCTTAAGCATATGAAGCATATTAATGACAGTTGTGTTAATGTCCTTGTCTATTACTACGTTATCTGGATCTGTTTCTATTCTTGGAGATTTGTTTCCCCTCGTTATTGGTCATATATTTCTGCTTCTTTACATACCTATAATTTTTATTGTAGAGTTTGCATTACTAGGTGCTAGATATTGTTGTATTATTTTAAAGAGTGGTGGACAATATTCTGGCACATGAAGTATTTCTTCATCAGGTTGTAGGAACATCAACTACTCCAGCCCTATCTCAACCCTAGGTCTTATTTAGTCTGCTGATTTATGATAGTTCCTTCTTGAGTTTTGTGAAGTTTCTCCTCTCATGTGAAGCACAAGATTAAAAGAGACACCTACCTGGATCTCTAGAGCTCTCTCTTTGTACAGTTTTGTCTCTCTGACCTTCTGCTCCACTCATTCAAGCGACATCAACCTCCCTGAACTTTGAACTCTGTCTTTCCAACTCACAGAGACTACCAGACTTTTGGCTGGGTTTTCTATCACCCCTCTGCAGCCTGGAAATTGCCTCTAGGAAATAAAAGCTGAAACAATTGTTCACCTCATTCATTCCTTTTTTCTCAGTGAACACAGTCTGGGATTGCCTACTATTCAATGTTTGAAAAAGAATTGTATCAGATATTTTCCTACTTCCTAGTTTTTATGGAAAGGTTAAATCGTATACACTTTATACCATATGGCTAGAAGTAGAAATCTCTTTTCTGTGTGTTTACTTCCCTTCCTATTCAGCTCCGATTTCATGGACCATCGTCCATCATTATAGTCACTTCTTGTAAAATCTCTCTTAATCTACTAGAATCATCTGGCACAGCCTCAGCTTCAATCTCAGCTAAACCTACTCACCATCGTTTTTATGCCTTCACGTAATTAGCTGAATGTTGCTAAAGAATGTTATACAACTTGGCAAACTGAGTTTACATTATATTTATCATCACAGATCTAAAGTGGCCACCTAACTCTGCCCCAAACTTTTACTGTTTTCCTCAATTTTTCCCTCCTCTTCCTTCAATCAGATGAGCATTTCATACATTCTCCTCTATCTTTAAAAGCTCCTATGCCCTCCAATGCCCCTTACTCACCAATTTTAGCTGATATCCTCACCTTTTAGTTTTCCTACACATTAATAAGTTAGAAACAATTTGACAGACAACCAACCTCCTTAGTTTTTCATCATCAAATCAAAAATTCAGCCTGCATTTTTACTCACTTTCTACTCTTGTTATGGGCAATGGTGGGTTCCTTATCTTTCCAAGGCTGACCATTTCACTAGATCTCACCCCTTCTTCAAC
Source organism: Avahi laniger (assembly GCA_963575035.1). Taxonomy (NCBI): domain Eukaryota; kingdom Metazoa; phylum Chordata; class Mammalia; order Primates; family Indriidae; genus Avahi; species Avahi laniger. The sequence goes on along the minus strand of CAUYSK010020079.1, from coordinate 34,849 downwards.
TCTCTCCTCACTCTTTCCAATATTTTTGGTCTCTCTCCATCTTATCAGTTAATACATGTAAGAAGAAAACAAACCCATCTCTATCTCCCATCTTTTTAAATATTCCCTTGACCTGACAAATATCACTGCAGCAATTTCTCCATTTTTCCTGCTCTTCTGCACAGTGAAATGTCTTGAAAATGTGGTCTATGCAAGTTGCTTCCACTTTATCTCCTGTGATTCTGTCTTTAGCTCATTCAAGTCTGGCTTCTGTCCCCAAAATTCCATCAACTATATTTTCCAAGTCATTACCTACTTTTATACTCAAACCAAAATCCAGAGTTTTCCTTAATGCCTTCCTTTTTCTCATCTTCCTTATCCAGTGTTTCAAAAAGGTGTTGTTGATTTTACATATAAAAACGATTTCAAATCAAATAATTTTATTCCATCATCAGTACTACTATCTCAGGCCCCCGTATTATTGAATATAATAAATAGGGTCTGAATGATGTCCTTTCTTCTGCTATTGTCCCTCCCGCAATCCATTCTTGACACAGCACTCATGGCTGTTTATACAACACAAAATTTGTATCATGTAATTTCTTTGCATAAACCCTCTTTCCAAGGCCTAAAGCTGTCCATGTAAGTTTGCCTAATGTTCCCCTAGAACTTCATACAGCTGCCTCCTTCTCATGTCTGCTCTTCAGGATGGCCGCCCCTCCCTCATCCATCTGTAGGAATCCCTACTCCATCATTATTTTCTATCGTAATTGTCCATATATTTCCTCCACAACACCTATTTCTATATGCACTTTCATTTTCGCTTTCTGTGCTTCATCTCCTCTTCCCACCCTCCCCTGCCCACATGCATTTTCCTTGAGAGCAGGGACCTTGTTTTAGCAGAGCACCAAGCACATAACATGTTCTCAGGAAATATTAGTTGAATGACTCGACCATAGACCTTGCCACATAATGACACCAGCTACAAATACTTTACAAGATTGTTGTGAAAGAGCTTTGTAAGATATAAAAGAGAAGAGGAGGAGACCAGAATTATTGAGCTTCTGCTCTATGTTAGGAAAAATGTTAAATAATCTCCATACATTATCTTATTTCGTTTTATTTTATATTTACCCTTATGTATTATTATCCCATTTTCAGATGAAAACAAGGCTCAGATGAGTTAATTGTCTTGTCCACTTTCATATAGTCAGTGGCCAAATCCAAATTTGACTACAAAATGTGTGCTCTTCATTAACTACATTAGTCATCAGGGACACTTTGCAAATTAGTTATTCTTTCCTCTATATTCTTAATGCATTTATAATATTTTTACATTCTAAATATTTGAACAAATTATCCTTTCCTCAAAATTATAAACTATTTAAGTAGTGGCTTACACTTTCTCTTCTTTTTAATTCTACAGTTCTAGCACATTCTCTGGCATACCAAAAATATTCCATAACATTTTGTGATCTTAAGTGAATTGAAGGGTGAATTTTCCTGTTAACCTTTTGGGCAAAGTACTTACCCTGTTTTTCAGTCCAGTGTTGGCCTGAGGGTAATGTTCTTGTTAAGAAACTGACCACGCACAAAGGATTGATGTATTTTACTGTTCTATTTATTATATTTCTCAGCCTTGAAGATTATTGAAGTCACTTGAAAAACACTTCAAAAGGAACTCCACGTTTGAATATGCTTCACAGCAGACAAAATAAAATGGGAATTTCGTCTCTCTTGGCATGAAGAAAGTCAAGAAGTTATTGGCTGTATGATGGGCAGTGTCTGGTAAAAAATGAATGGTCTATTCCTAGATTTTTGAAACTAAATCGGTGGGATTTTTTAACCTTAAGAATGTGTTGCTGATATATCCAATGTCCAAAAGAACAAGAATGTCTCCTAGTACCATAACACCTGATTCTTAACTGTGGCCTGCAATTTCTGAATCCATACATTAATCCAACAATATTCCTGTGAGGCATATTTTTCATTAGGAAAAATGAAATCCAAAAGGGTTAACTTTCCTATCACACATTCCAATTCTCTTGATACCATACTAAATTTTAATTTAAATCTTATAAAAAGCCTTTTTAATAACTTAAAAACTATACAACTATTTAAAAAGTCTCAAAAGTGAACTCCTAGTCTCCAAACTCTTTTTTGCTTGGTTGTCATGAATACTTTCCTTGTATTTATCTCACTATATGATTTTGTCACCAGGGTTCCATACTTCCTCTTGTATTACATCATTGCATGGATATATCAAGAGCATTAAATGCATAAAAATGTAAGAAAATTAAGCAAATATGTCTGAACAATTTATACCTTTAAAGACTGGGACAAAATTAATTTATCTCAGAGAAATATAAATTCATTCCACAAACTCAAACATTTTCCATAGATCTTTTCCCATGGATGAGCATCTTATCTCAGTATATGTAACAGTTACCTATGATCAGCTTCAATATTATCAGGATAAGAATAATATCAGATATAAAAACATTAGTTTTTATGTAATTTGCAATTTTCACTGTATCACTAAAACTCTTCGGTTCAGTTCAATTTTGTTTTATTTTGTTTCTTGTAGTAAGACTTTCTCCATGAAGGAAGCAGTGTGTTTATTTACCGTCTGGTACAAAATCCTTGATCTGATTCATAACTCCAGAATGTTTTTCTGTTATTAATACCTGTGCCATCAGAACATATTCCTACACAAAAATCAAACTCCGGACCACATTTGTTGATATTGAGATCCTTCATAGTATTAGACAGCTCAAAGATTGGTGTTTATACATTTACAATTGTATCGTTTATTTATTTACAAAAAGCTTAAAAAATTCATTCTTCATATTACCATCATGTTCAAATTGTACATATACTAAAAGGATTGTCATATTAAAAATACATGTGTATTCATCAAGTTGCAATAAAAAATACTTTGCTAGCTTATTTGTTCCACATGTTGGTCTTCTACATCATTACCTAATTCCTGAATATGCTGAGACATGATAACATGGGAGAGTGATATTTGAGCTACCTTACACTTTGAAGACCTGCCCAATAATTCTAAGTTAACACACTTAATGCAGACTTTCATTCATGTCTTGACATTTACCTATGATTTTTAGTTTTGGTTACCTAAAGTCCTTCTTTATAAGAAACTTGATATATGCTATGAAATAACGACATCTCCTTCTTCTGGCTTTTTAAAGCAATAGTCTTTCCTTTTGGTTTTGGACTTATTTCTTTAAGTGTTTTGAAAATGTAAATGCTATTATGATGGTTACATTGTCTCAATAGCTAGTGTATCTCTGCAAATAACACAATAGGTTTTAGCACTTCAACATTAATAAAGGCTATAAAATTGAATTCAATATATGAATACTTGTAATTTCCAGTGAAACCAATACGAACTCTTTTGATTTTCCTGTATTTGATATCACTTCTGTAATCATCAAACTATTTTATCACTAGTAATACAATAAAATATGTCTTTCTTTTTTACATGAAATTTAAAGTGAAGCTTGTTTTCCATCTGCAAATTAGGGTTAAAAATAAATAATATAAATTATACTTCCTTAATTTTGCACATAAAGCTAGACTATAAATTGAAGAACAAATTTGGCTAAAAATGAAAATGATCACTATTATAAAATAACAAGTTATAAGAATAAAAGAATACTTTTTCTTAGAATTTTACTTAATGACTATAATTTTAAAACTGACCTTAAAGCATTAGTGTTGTAACGTGGTGCTGCTGTGCACCAGTACACATCTTGTTCCACATGGACACACCACATGAGTTTAACAATGTACAACCTGGTCTATGTCCTGTATAATGAGGCAAGCCTGCTAATCAGGTGATTGAATGTAAAGACACTGTCATAAAAGTTTCTAAGCATTCTAAATTTCTGTGCCTGTCACAGACTGGTAACAAATATTAATAGCTCCCAAATCAGTTCCAGAGAAACTGTCTTTGGGCTGTGAGTTTGGGGTAACTGTCTAGTATTTGAAGGTACTGTATAGTGTTGCTTCTCTACCCACACAATATCATTAGCTTCAGATATGCCAATTTTTTTTGCAGTTCTCTGATTATGTCATATATATTGAGTGTTCTTGCATTTACATTTGCTGATCCCTCCCCACAAAGCATCGTCTACCTAGCTAATACGTATTTCTCTTTCAGTACTCACTTCTAGCATCATCTTACCCAAAACAGACCCCTTAATCTGAATTATTACCCCTCCTCTCCATTCTGTAGCACATCACACCCTTCGCAGTGTAGTGTAAGCACTGACTTACTCATTGCTCTCAGTCATGACCCCAGATGCTTTTCACAGTGCCAGATCTGGATGTGATCTATTATTAGGACACATGATCAACTTGAAAAGCTAGAAAATGAAATCATATAGGATGAAATGGAAGGCAAAGGAAAAGAGAAGAATAGAAAAGAAAATGTCAGAGTGTCTCACATATAGTTAGAGGAAATATGGATTTTTTAAACTTCTGTTTTGGTGAAACACAAACAAATACTAGTTTGCTATGCGAGATATACTTCTTTCTGGGACTCATTGTCAAAAAAGTTGGAAAGTCACAGCACCATATTTTAAATGCTTATTGATTTTGTCTTCTTAGTATCCACTGCCATTGCTAGCGTGTTATAAGCAATGAGATGTTTGTTGAATGACTAAGTATAAAACTTCCCAAGTTAATTGTCTTAAAAAAGGTTTCTTTGATTTACTAAATCCTAGTATTTTTAAAAGGAGTTATTATTGCATTATAATCAATTACGATGTAGTGTTTTTGACATAATTATCATGCTTAAGATTAATGCTTGCAAGCTCATCTTTTGATACTTTTCATTTTCTATAACATACCTTTCCTATATTTAGGAGGGTGGTGCCTTGATTATCAATATTTGGGTCAAACATCCAGACCACCATGGGAATGGATAACTCAGAAAGATTAATATATTTTTTCCATGCAAAGGTTCTTTTCTAAAAATTAAGAAAAGCATTTTAGTAGCAGTTAAACTTAGCATTAATGATCTTACACCTCCCCTCCCCATATGTATACACAGTTCAGTGCTGTTCTTCCTAACAATTAATTGCCATTTCAACTTAATTGTCATAAGCCTGTTAGCTCTAGGCCCAGGTGGAAAGTTAATTTTAACCTATTTTGAATTTCATCCTTAGACCTTTCTGTGACATGTAGATGGTTCTGGATTCTCAGGTTGATGGAACAGTGTAATGTGATGGAAAGAGTCCTGTATCACATTTGGAGAACATGGGTTTCCAAGCTCTACTCTTTTTCTATCTAGCTCATGGACCCGATTATATCTGGATAATCTTCTAGCATATTAGTCTTTTCTAATGAGGGGTACTCTGAGGTTCCAGCTCAAGCTCTGCTGTTCTGTGAATCAGGCAAGAGCATTTGTGAGGTGTCTTTCATGTCTAGCATTTAAAAATCCTGCTTTAATTTTCATCTCTAGTGGAACACTTCTCCCTCTGATAAGACATTGTTTGTTTGTTTTCCTAACGTATTCCTTAATTTTCTTTTTCCTGCCCATGTGCAGAAATACAGAGATTGCTAGCATTGAATATCTTCATATGTTTCTTCTTTAATAATGTGTTTTTCTTTGCTGATGATCCTTTCATTTTTTTTTAAATAAAAGTCCTTTTAACATCTATTCTTCTATTAGGCATTTTATTTATATCAGTGGCTATCAGTGTGGTCACACCTTAGAAATGACTGGGGAATTTTCTAAAATATTGGTGGCTTAGGCCCCATTCAAAGCCAATTATTTGCGACTAGAGGTCAGACCTGAGAATGAATATATTTTAAGTTCTACAGGTGATTCTAGTATTAGCTGAGTTTAAAAACTTTACACTAACATACATTGGTCTCCTTAGAAACTCACAGGATTATCTATCAATTATTTTCTAAATATGTATTATTTTTCTAACAACTAGCTAAAAGTTCAGAGTTTAAGCCGTAGGTTTGAAAAGAAACATATTTAATGAGAAAACAGAGATTTAGAGTATTTAAGCCCCAGTGTATTCCTATGAAATATGTCTCTGATAAATATGTGAATATTAGAGAAAGGGGTTGTCAAATTTTTTCCCAAGATAAGTATAATAGAAGTAAATATGTTTCCTGGGTATTCGGTAAAGTAACTAAAGGATTAGGCAGAACCAATCAAAGGTATAAATAGGTTGCTAAGCACCTCATTGCAGATAATAACCATCTTTATTTCAGGGCCCCCATCCTCTTTTAAATTTTCTAGGTGGTTGTCCCTAGAAATGCTCAGACAGCTCTTGAGGATGGCGATTGGTAATACTCCTTCTCTTTTTCTTCTCTATCTTAATGTAAACATGTGCCGTATTGCCTAAATGAGAAACAGGACCTTCTGTGGCGGCATTTGGAGAAAGGACAACGCATCAGTCTTGGACATAATGTACACCAAGGTGACACATTCTAAGTAGATATGCAGAGCATGACTTCCCATCAGAGGCTTGGTGGCTGAGAACCCAGGGAGTAGGGAGCAAGAGACACCCAGATCCTAAACCAAGATTATCCCCTTAGGAATAGATTTGTCTATCTATTCCTTACTTTTAATTAACCTAAAAAAAAAAAACTTAAGTATGTAAATTTTTAATGTTTCACCCCTCTTAGGAATTGCCTTTAGAATAAGAATGCTTTTTTCTCCCTTTAAAATAACTTCCCAAGCCTAACCTACATGAAATTTTTTCTTTAAATTGAAGATCTAAAAGGCCACTATTTAGCCAAAATGGCATTTTCTTATTAGAAAATCTTGCTATTCCTTTGGAAAGTTTGCTTTGGGTGTGATTAGTACTTTGAGAGAACACCATTGCGGAAAATATGACGGTGCTAAGTGAGCGTGACTATCCATTCAGATCAGTATGTGACGGTGATAGAAAATGCAGAGCATACCTAATCCAGCTAACTATGCCCCTGACAAATGCAGTGTGAGCACTGTGTCATTGGTGCCTTTCCTTTCTTTATTTGCATTATCCATCAGGACAGCCCATGCGGGAATGCCTGGGAACCGTGGAGCTCTCTGTAATAAGCCACAACACTAATGAGGCATAACAAATTTAGCGAGTATCATGTATAATCTTGATCTCTCATTGACACTATTACCCATATAGATTCCACGTTGCCATTTGTTACCTGCCTAATGCAGATAAAATGAGAGGGTGTAGCTGCGCTGTTCCTTTCACAGTTAAACATTTTTAAACAGATTGTCATCCTCCAAGACAAAAACTCAACAGTGCTGCCCTCTGTTTTTGCTGCTGCTGCCTCTCAGCAGGGTTGGCTGGCTGTTTCTGTAGAAGGTCAGCCAGATTTTGTCTTTCTCACAGTTTCAGTTTCCTCTTGGGATTGAGGGTCTAATATATTTCTGTAACACACCAACTGAACCCAAGATAAACAAGTGCCCAGAGAAACATGGCCCTAGTATATGCCTCTCTTTAGTACAACAATTTAGGAATCAGATGTCTGCAGTGATCCTTGTCCGTAGGAATTGTTGAGCCTCAGCCAAGGGGAGGAGGCAGCAGTGAGGTCCTTGTCAAGGATGAGACTTTGGATATTAAACAATAATAATTTATAAAGAATTTATGCATATTAATTATTATTTCACAGAAATTTTAAGAAAACGTAAATTCATTACCCTTCGGATGACCCTTTGGGAGGAGCCAAAGGTTACTTCCATTTTATAGATGGATGCATTTTCCAGACAGAGAAGTCATCACAGGAAAAGAAGGGAGATGTGTACATTTTGATGTTTAGCTCTGAAACTTTCTGTAAAATGGGCGACAATCGTAAGTATTCATACATAAGAAATACGTACAGGAAAACTTCAAGAGATCATGAAAATGTGCATGTTCCTTATTTCTCTCATTCTGATAAAGTCTTTGGGATGAATTTTATCTTTATCTCAGCTCTAAGTTTTTCTCCGCCAAGAAATCTGTACTGGCTAAAGTGTTTTATGTAAATTCAGACTCAGGAATGAAAAAATTGTAACACATATCTTCATTCCCTCCAAATCCTAAATTTTAAAATAAAAAAATAGATAGTTAATTGCAAATCTCCTTGATCACACTTGATCAACAAACTGAAAGGAGTTAAATTAGGACAAGATACCAAAGGGAAGAATAGAGAGTGATAATCACATTAGTTATAGTTAAACATTTATCAAGTTTCCCATCATGGGAAGTGGCCACATATCCCGAAAAAAGTACCTGTGGCTCAAAGTCTTTGCTACTTTTTCAACTATTATGTATTGATTTGCTCCAATGAAAATTCTCATTTGGGAGTCTGGGTGTTTGGAGTGCAGTGAGAGGAAGGGAAGACAGGACGGTAGTTTACAGACATAATATTGTCTACTTCCCAGTTTTGCCTGGTACTAGTCCCCATTTCATAAGTTCAAATTGTCATTTTCATTATGTTGCTGGGTATATAATTTCTATGATTTTTTTCCTTTTTATCACACTCTCGGTATTACTGTATCATTTATCATTTCTCTATAGCTTCTTTCCATGTTTAATTATTTCTCTTTAATATTTATGGCTGTTGTATGCAGTGGTATTTGGGATTACAAGTCTTGTGTTCTCTTAGTTTAATGATATGATGAAGAAAAGCAAAGTGTGTTGAAAACTAGCATTTATAAATGATCTTTAGTCTATGTTCAAGACTACATTAATAAACTAGTAGTGTTGGCAATTTTTCTGTGATTCTATAATGCAGATCGTTAAAGGTTGAAACAAATAAGTTGCTTTGTCAAGTATTGTATTATATATTATCTGAAGTCAACTGGACAGTGACTTTGAGAGCTGCCCTCAGGTTTCAGGGTTGGATGATTAGAATAGTTTGTTTTTAAGGTCAAAATTGTTCTTAGATGGTAGCAGGTTTGGTTTTGTTGAAACAAAGATTTAATGGTGTGTAACTGCAGCTGCCTCTCAAGGACCAACATCACTGGTACAAGACTTATTCTTCAGTCGATAAATTGCCAAATAATTGTTGGGGGCCTACTCGGTGCATGGATCTGGAATAATTACTCTAGTGAATTCAGAGAATGAAATGAATTGCATAAGCATCTAGTGACAGAGGCTGGTGTAGGTAGCAATCTTAAAAATAAGTTTAAAAAATGATGTGAGTTTCACTAAAAAAAAATAAAATAAAATAATGCTCTGTTTTTCTTTTTTCTGGACTATAGTGTTTTTGTAATTACGGTAGTTTGTTAGGAAGCACTTATGTGCATGTTATGTGCGTGTGTGTATTCCTAGGGAGGAAGCAGACTAAATTAATAGAATAAACAAACATAAGCAGAAATTTTGAAAGCCTCAAACATTTAAATTAAGTGAAGTCTGACCTTTATTTAAGGTTTATCATCTACTTCCTATTTACTTTTATATGCCTATTAAGCAATGTTTCATTGCATATTTTATCACTTAGACATGTTGGAAAGAATAATTTGCCTGCTAGCTATGAAGGGACAAACTTGAAGATCTAATTGTTTGCTTTGGTATTAACAAAACATTATTGCATTTTGACTAAGAAATATGCTTACTCCACCAATTTGACTGTGAGATGGTTTTTTAAAAACAGAGTTAACAGAAATTCAGCTAAAGTTATAAGCATTAATTCTTTTAAAATTTCACATTTCGAATGTTTATCAGAATCCTATTAAGTCTTAATTTGAATTAGTAGCCTTAAAATGAATAAATTTTGCTTTTTATGAAACAAATAGCCATGTGATATAAAATGTAGCAGCCTACTATAATTGAATATATTAATTCTTTTGAAATGAAAATACTGTTTTAAAAAAAGAACCTGATTGCTCTCTGATAAAAATCTCTTAAAGATATATGGCTAACATATTCTTCTTTGAATCGACATTAACAGAAACGAAAAGAAATAGTAAGAAATAGGCAATTCTCAGGTTTCATATGTGAATTCAATGGAAATCAATTTCACTTTAACTTTTTTGTGAACTAATGGGATATTCTGAAGAATTATCTGAAAAACTACTAGAGAATTTACTTAAAAAAAGATTTGAATTATACTAAAATCCAGAATTTGAAAAAAAACAACAGTTTGAACACATTGAAACCAGTGTCAGTTTATATTCTAAAAATGCAACATGATTTATTTCAGCTCAGGTCCACAGGCAACCACTGAGTGTGTGTACTACTGTATGGTAGTTTATGAGAGAGTTCATTTTAGAACTTTAAAAAATATTTTATATTTCTTCATTTTAATTTGGAAAAGGCTATATACTCATGTCTGGAATCCAAGAACAACAGAGATATTTTTATAAGTAATATTTCAATATGTTTAATAGATTTATAATTCCCAATTTACTTACTGTAGACAACGTTCAGTGTAACAAAATTCTACTATACTTATAAAATTTGTCAATCTGTTGTGCTTTAGTGGAGAGCATTTGGCGTGGCATCAGAAATGCTGGAATCTTGACCAGTTTCTATAACTAAGTAATTTTGTGACTGCAGAATTCTGTGACTGTCTAAGAGCCTATTAGGCTCTGGAGTTGCTGGGAGGGCAGGGTGATAAATCAGGGCTATGCCAATGCCTGAGTGCTCTATGCTGTGTTGCTGTCTATAGTCATATTGTATACTCGATAATTCCAAGTTAATGAGGTACACTGGCTAAGACGAGGGGTCCCTAGCACACTTTTAGATGACTTTAAGTGCAGGAGTACTAGAGTCTTACATATATAAAGCTAGGTTTGGAGGGGGAAATTTTAGGTTCCTGAGGTCTGATGTGACTTCTACTCAGCAGAATTATCATCTTCAGTGTGGTCCACTGATGAGGTCTGTTTGGAAGGAACTGTAATATTACCTCCCCCTCTGTCATTGACAGTATTGCTGATATCTCTGTGTATCATAATTGTGCTGACTTCTTTTTGTATTCATTCTTTAAAGATGGATCGTGTTGGAGTCAACCCAATGTTTCTATGTATGGGTCCAATTTCTTCATCAGTCTGAAGTTGTTGCTATTGAAGATTGTCAAAACAATGGTTGTACAATGACCTCTGAATTTGTCTTTTAGGCCTTAAATTTAGCCTCTTCCCCTTTATAAAACATAATGATTGGGGCCAGGCACACTGGCTTATGCCTGTAATCCGAGTGCTTTGGGAGGCTGAGGCAGGACGATTGCTTGAGCCCAGGCATTCAAGACCAGCCTGGGTAACATAGCAAGACCTTGTCTGTATTAAAAAAAATAAAAATAAAAAAAGTTGAGCTTGGTGGCATGCACCTGTAGTTCCAGTTACTTGGAGGTTGAAGCAGAAGGATCAATTGAACCCAGGACTTTGAGGTCACTGTGAGCTATGATTGTGCCACTGCACTCCAGCCTGGGAGACATGGCAAGAAACTGTCTCTAAAATAATAATAGTAACAATAATAAAATAAGATGATTTGGTCTCTGAGTTGTCTTTCAGCTCATATATTCTACTGCTCTCCAGGTAGAAAACCCATATTTGTAGAGGAGTAAGTTATTTTTTCTATATCCTAACTCAGATTTCAAACTGTATCTGTCTCGAGACAGAAAGGTCTAGACTGACACTGATTTCTAGAAAAGTCTGAAGGCTTCCCATTGTCCCTAAATGTCATGCTGGGATCTGGGAGCACATTGGCCAGATATCAAACTCTAGTATCTGGGCTGAACCCATGGGCTGACCTCTGCTTTCTCTCCTAGTTTATGTTACTAGATTTATTTTTCATTGTAGAGAAATGATATCAGCCTCTAGGTGCCCTTTCAAACTAGGAATGCCTGCACTATAAAATAGAACTATGTTTTAGAATAGTAGATTTTCTGGCCTGGCACACAAAAGACTCTCCATTCCTCCTCTGCGTTTCTTCTCTAGTCATTGACCAAAGGAAATGTTCTGAGGAAGAGCAGGAGCCGTGTTCAGCATGGATAAAGTTCAACAGGAGGACACACAGAAATAGTCCGAGTCTAGAAGAAAAATGTAGAAAACAGGGTAGTATTTAAACTGAAGAGATTTAGTACAGAAATTTGTTATACAGGTGTTGTAAGAGCAAAATAATGGAAGATGAGGTAACGTGACAATTAGTAACCACTTCTAGACAGGGAAACACAAAGAAAAAGGTGGGGTTACCAAAACCTGGGGGTGTGGGAGAAGGGCCAGTGCTTGTGGCACTGGGACCCTGGAGAAAAGCTACTGTGAACACTTCTAGGGAAATGGAGGGAAGCCTCAGGAAGCAGCATGGTGGAAGGGATCCAGTCACTTCCAGGGACCATCAGGAGAAGGAAAAACAAAAGAGATAAGAACAATAGCTCCTCTTCTCACAACTTCTGATTTCCCAACGGTGGCTTCTATTAGTAAAATGTAGGAGACAGTGAACTAGCAAAGGGACCTGGAAATGTAGTTTTCCTATTTTCAGCCCCGGCATTACAAAGCAAAGGATAGAAGAGTGAGCAGAAGACGAATAGAGAATAGATGAATAATGGCCACAGCTCACCTGTGCTGAGAACAATGCTATATATTGTCTTCTCCTTTTCCTTGCTTGAGGGGCTTGAAATGTCCTCAAGATAAGAGAAAATGAAGGGAAAAAGTTAATACATGTGATTGTGAGAGTCTCTGCTGTGTCTATGTACATTCTGTGTCTTATTGAAAAGAATGAGGGATTAAAGTGGTGAAGGTCTGGATACCTTCCATACACTTACTGGGGCTGACCCTGGAAGACTGTATGTGCTGGGCATTGTGAAGTGATTCCATAGACTTCTGAATTCATAAATTCAGCTGCCTGTGAATTGTTCACAATATAGCCTCTGGCCTCGGCTCTAAAGGATTATACCCAACATTTATTAATCAAATTTATAAACAGAAAAGCCAGCAGCTATTTCTCTTATTTGACACTGTAGTTTATATTTAATAAAAGTACAATATTGTCTGAAAAATGACTTTAGACAACTCTAAATACATTTTTAAAACTTATCTCTTTCTAAGCTCTTTACGTATCAGAAAAAAGAAAATAGGAGAAAAAAATTTAAAAATATAAAATAAAAAATAAAACTTATGTCTATGGTCATTCCTTTATAGTTAATTTTAAATCTTCTAAATGTAGTTCAAACTTTTCAGGATATTCTCATGAGGTCTTAAATCTAAATGCATGCAAATCCCTGTATAATGATGTAGCATGATCCATATTACCCCACTAAGAAATGACCTTAAAAATATGTTGATAAAATAAATTCACTCCAATATTTGGAGTATAATAAATACAATTACGGGAGATTTAGGTAATTTAGTTAACAGAATGTATCTGTTTGCACCGCTATAAAATGAGGATAATAATGTGTCTGCCACATTAAGTTGTTGTGAACATATTAAATGAGCTGATACATGTAATGTGCCTATAACAAAAGTCCTAGTCATTATGGAGGAGGTATCTCCAGTGCAGAAACCAATATGATGAAATCATCTGATCTTAACTGCTTGTTCATGGTTGCTTAAGGATGACCTAGAAGAGCAAGGTCAGGTTTCAGATGGTATCTCTGGGACTATCAGGTACCCACCAGATTGGCCCCCTCAACCTCCCTGGCCTGAAGACTTTAGGCCTTCAATACTCAGCTTTTCATTTTCTGAGAAGAGCAATGACTTCTGATTGATTTGCTCCTTGCCGGAGTCATGTGCCAGATGGGAAACATTATCACATTAATAAATTCGCTCATTAGAAAAATCCCCCCTTCCCTCCTCTTTCTTCCCTTTCCCAGCAAATCTTTGCTTGCATGTACATGTGTGTGTGCTTCTTCATTTTCATCCACAGCAGGACTACTGAATGTCTCTACGTAGCATTTGGAATGTCCTTGTCCTCATCTCACGCACATTCACCAGGCACTAGAAATTCCAAGACAAATTATGCAATAGTTTCTTAATGTCCCATGAACTCTAACCAGCACATTGGTATATTTACACAACTTATAATTAAAGTCAATACCAGCCACCAATACAGTGCAAATGAATACAAGCAGTCAAGCACATCTGGAGGCTGAATGATCTGTTGGATCATTTCATTCCTTTACAGGGACAAGTTAAATTTAGTTATAAATCCCCTTGAAAACTTAGCTCCTTTATTATATTTTAACCAATGGCAAAGATCAAATCTCCTGCCAGGGGAAAAACAGATGTATTAAAGTAAGTAAAAGTATTTCTAGAAAATATTGTGGACATATTTAAGTTGATATTAAATCCCTGTTTTTTGTGGTTGTTGAAGAAACTTGTGTTTATGGTACTTAGTTTCTCCATTTTATAAAGTAATTATTGTATTAGATTTTGAATGGAAAGATAAAACCATTTAGTCTAGATAAAATTGTCAGGTCATTAGTACTAATTTTATTCATGAAAATATATTTATGGAAAGGAAATAGCTGTGTATCCTCAATGTGAAAACCTTGCTGGGATCTCATTTCCATCACTGCTCTTCTGCCAGGGATCTGGCATCACTGGCCAGTTCCTCACTCTCTCTCCAGCTATAGCTGTCAGTGAACAAGCACTTCCTGCCTGTCCATTAGACTCACTTTGGTGTTCCTTACTCCATGCTGACTCTGACTCAGCCTGACCTTACAGACTCCTGGCCCCAGTTTGCTCGACCTCAAGAACCTACTTGCTCACTCTTGCCTTGAGTGACTCCTTGGCTTCTACACCATCAACTTGCCCTGACTCACTTCTACCTGCAAAATCAGAAACCAGATTTCCAGGCACTGACCTCTGGCAGATCTGCGATGATGAGCCAGCAGCCTGTCTGGCTCTGCCTTCAACTCCTGCCTCACTCCATCAGATTTCTCCAAAGATGTTTCAAGGTAGTGCTTAAATTTGAAAGAATGGGACAAACACAATAATGCAAGTGACTGGTGTCAGTGGCTGGCAGACTGGTCAGGGACAAAAGAACTCATAGGATAGCTTTGCCTAGTGACTTCACTGAGGTCCAGGGACAGCCAAGGAAAAAGGTGTCATGAGAAGTCACACTTTTATTCTCATTTATATCTGTAGCTCCATCTCTTTCATTTCTAGTTTTATTTTTACTCTATATGTTCCTTATTTAGATTAATTACTTATCTCTTTTATTAGTCTTTCAAATAACCTGTTATGGTATTTACTTCTCTTGTTTCATCTATTTCATTAATTTTCTTATTACTTTTGTCTTCCTTTTTATCTTAGTTAGTGACTTCCTATTTTTCTTAGTTATTTAGAAAACAGACTTTGTAGTCAGACTTTCCAAGCTATAACCCCGGCTTCACTGACTGCTAGACGTATAACCTTGAATGAGTTATTTAATCTCTCATAACTCAGTATCCCCACCTATGAAATAAGAATAATGATAAACTTACCTCATCAAGAATTTGTGGCTCCTTTGAAATCACAAGAATTATTAGGCCCACCACCAGAATTTGTTATTTAATGTCATCATAAAAAGCATACATATTAGTTTATCACAAATTGTTTTATAAATACATGGATAACTATAATTTAATTTAATTTTTTATAACACCTTTTAATTAATTTTATGCACCTACAACATTCATTTCGAGATGGACTGTATAGGCTTCACCGGTCTGCTGGAAGTTTCCATGGCACAAACAAGTGTTAATAAAGTCCTGCCTTAAAGAATGGCAGATCAGCATGTATGATCTTTGGAGTAGCCCTAAGAACACCCTTAACCATTGTCTCTCCTCTGGAGTATTACATGAGAGAAATAAATTTCTCCTTTTTGGGCTATTGCATTTTGGAGTATAGCATCAAAACATGTATCTAACTAACACCCTAACTCTAAAACTTTCCATGTATGCAGATATCTTATTTCACTGAAAGTGCATGCAATTTGGTCTGGGTATAATATTCTTGGACTGCATTCTTTCCCTAATCCCCCAGTCTAGCCAGCAATTTGTTAATATTATTCTACCACCCTCTAACATCCAATGTTTCAGGTCAGAAGTATTATACAATGCCAGTACAATCTTTTTCCCTTGGTAAACAATTTCTTTATTTTGTTCAGAGGTTTATTCCAATTTTTCCTTGGACTTTAGACTCTAACGATTTTATAGTTGAATGTATTTTCTTACCTCTGTCTCTGGAATAAAAAAAGTCTTTTCTGCAAACATGCCTTTCATCTGTTTTGGATAATTTTCTTTTATTATTTTTATTAAATTTGTCTCTTTTTTTCTTCTTAAGAATTAAATCATTTTCATGTTAGGTATTCCTGACTCTATCTTGCATTTACCTTAATTTCTTCTCTAATGATTTTTAACTCTATTTTTGCTCTGTATTTGAAATATTTCTTGTACTTATTTGATTTTCAAAATAGACCATCTTCTATTTTAATTTATCTACAGATTTTTTAGCTTGAATATCATGTTTTTTTTCTCTTTGGGAACTCTTCGTATTTTTTTCCTGACCTTGATATTTTAATGTATATCATAGAAAAAAATGGAAAACATGATGACAGATGAAAGATTTTAGCAGAAAGAAACTGTAAAAAAAAAAAAAAAAGAAAAAAACAAGTAGAAATTCTAGGAATGAAAACACAATATCAGAGGTGAAAAATTCCTTCTATGGGGAGATCAGCAAACTGAACACAACAGAGAAAAGAACCAGTGGACTGGAAGTTAGGTTAATAGAAATAAATTGAAATACCATGAAGCAAAAGAGTAAAAGAAAAAACAGTCGAGAGCATCCAAAATCTGTGGAAAAATATCAAATAGTTTAACTCACATCTAATTGGAGAGCCAGATATAGAAGAGAGGAAATGGGGCAGAAAAAATATGTGAAGAGATAATGGGCAAAATTTTCCAAAATTAATGAAAGACAATAAATCACAGATCCAAGAATCTCAGAGAAACTAAAGAAAGGAAAAATATACAGGAACATACACACATCCATCTCCCAGTCCAATGGCTAAAATTTAAAGATAAAAAAATGTTGAAGGCAACAAGAAAAAGAAATATTACTTGTAGAGAAGCAACCATAAAATTACAACTGAATTATCTTCAAAAAGCAATGAAAGCCAGAAGACAATAGAAACAGTGTTTTAAATGGCTGGCACACACACACAGGAACATACATACACATACACACAAACACATACAACAACCAATAACATGTCACCTAGAATTTTATCCTTTAAAATATCCCTTAATAATAAAAAAGAAATAAATACATTTCAGACAGACAAAAGCTGACGAAATTTATCATCGGCAAGCCTATACTACAATAAATGAATAAAGAACTTTTATATACAGAAAGAACATACTCTTAAATAGAACCTTGATTCTAAAGAAAGGAATGTAAACACCCAGAAAGAGGTGATAGATCAATAATATAAAATACCTTCAAAAAATTATGTTTTATACATAAATGTAATTAAATCTTCTTTAAAAACTATTCGTCAGTTAAAGTAAAAATATTTAAATGTCAGTATGAGTTTTACAGTAAACATAGAATCAAAATATAGGACAGGAACACAAAGAATGGAAGTATAGTAATAATATATGTATACATATGTATATATAGTTACAAAATTGTCATTTTTATGACACAATAAAATATTTTTTGAATACAGAATGTGGTAAGTTAAATATGCATATTACAATGAATAAACTGACAACAAAAAATAACAAAAACAAGTATAAATAAAAATTCATTGGAAGAGATTATGTGAATACGAAAATTATTTTATTCACCCCTAATAAAAAAAAAAAGACAGAGGCAGACCCAAAGGGAAAATAGACAAGAGGAGAAATAAAAATGAGATGTCAACCTGGTAAACTTAAAGATGCATTAGTAATTATAGCAAGTGTAGATGGACTAAACATTTAAAAGAAAGGGATTGTCTGAATAAGAAGGCAAGACCTAACTATATGCTATTTATGAGAAATTCACCTAAAATATAAATAGGCTGAATGTAGAGTGATGGAAAACATTTAGCATGTGAACACTAACCATACAAATCTCAGGCAAAGTAAACTATAAAATGAAAACATAACCAAAAATAAAAAGAATTTCATAATGATAAAAAGGTCAGTTAATCAGAAAGAAATAATACCACAAAAGCACATGCATCTGTTAGAGCCTCACCAGGTTCATTGCCTGCTGCTCAACCTCAGCCAACACACTGAGACAGCCGGCATCACAGCGGAGAAGGAATTTAATATCGCAGGCATCATGTGAGGAGATGGGAGGAAGTTCTCAAATCTGTCTCCCCAAGAATTTGGGAGAAAGAGTTTTTAAAGATAGTTTGGTGGGCAAAGAGCTAGGCAATCGGGCCTGCTAATGGGCTGGCTTTGGGGCAGAACCCTAGGCGTATAGAAATTGTCTTCTTCGCTGAGTCCGTTCTTGGGTGAGGGGCCACAAGGCCAGTTGAGTCAGTTCCCTGGTATTGGCCACTGGTCTGGGTGGGTCAGCTCTTCCTCCAGAATGCAGGGCTTGGAGGATAACTCAAAAACCAGGTTTGGGTTTCCCAAGGGTGATGTAATCTATGGGAGCAATGAAGAAGACTAAGAGTCTTTATGGCCATCAGCCGTATGACTCCTGAGTTGGAAGCAATTACAGGAAAGCAAGCTGGGGAACAATGTCCGGTTATATAAATATTTCCCTTTACCACAGTTCCCAACTTGTGGCCTTTTATTAATTTTATAAAGGTCAGTTTCATATCCAAAAACAAAGATCCCAAATATATAAAGGAAAAATTTTTAGAGAATATAGATCAATCCTTAATTGTAATTGGAGACTTTAGCTAGCTCTCTCTGTAATAGAACAAGTAAAGATTTAAACTACACTATCACTAAACTTGACCTGATTGATATTTATGGAACCATACACCCAACAAAAGCAGAAATACACATTTTTCTAAAGTACAAATGAAATATTGGCCCAGACAGACCACATGCTATGCCATAAAATAAGTCTCAATACATTTCAAAGCACTGAAACCACACAGAGTATGTCTGTGGACCACAATGGTGTTAAATAAGGAAACAGTGACTATAAGATAAATAACACTTTTAAATTAATCATAGGTCAAAGAATAAAAATCTCAAAGAAAATCGGAAAATATTATAGAACTTTGAAATATTGAAAAGAAAAATAGAAAAAATGTGTGAAAAGCAGATAATGGAATTTTTAGAGGAAACTACATAAAATTTTATTTTTTATTTAAATATTATGTACAAATAAATGTGTTAAAAATATATTAGAAATTTATATTAGAAAAGAGGAAACAGGTAAAATGAATGACTTTCACTTACACCTGAGGAATCTAGGAAAAACAGAACAAATTAAACATAAAATTGTTAATTCAGATAATAAGTGACTGAAAATGAGAGTCATGCTTAATTGAGGTTTATTAAGCCAAGATTTTAAGACGAGCCATGAAAAGCATGGCCCACAAAGTATCTGCTGTGGACTGAGCTCTCTGCAGAGGGTTTGAGAAGTTTGCGTTTAAAGGAAAAAGGGAGTACACACAAAAAAGGCGAGGGCTGAAGGAAGTGAGCAGTGAGGCAAGGGATGATATTCTCATGAGGTTCTATTTGGTGCTCAGTAAATCTGCATAAGATAAGATGAGCATTCAAAAAAAGGTGGGGTAGAGGAAATAGTCAACATTGTCATTTTCTCAGGGTGGGTAGAAGAGTGATCATATCTATTCCTCAGTTTGCTTCTATGGAGATAAACTTGTAACCGACATTGAAGAGTTTATTTGAATATAGTCCTAAGGTTATAATTGACATGCACTCATTTTATACGGGCTGTATATCTTGAAGGTTTTTGTTTTGTTTTGTTTTGTTTTTAGGGTTGAAGGAAATAAGGAACATTTTACACCCAAATACATTTCTTTGTCATATTTTGAGATGGCTTTGGGCAAACAGGAATAATGTTATGAGGCTGTCTTGGGGTAGGGGATTTGCATCTGTGCAGAATCTCCCTTAAATGCAGCCAGGCCCTGCCTGCTTGATCTGTGGCAGGTTTGCTGAGAGTCTGACACCCTTAAATGTCTGAATAAAAACATTTCCCTAAGGGCTGTTATCATGAGGCTACATAACAAGTCCACCCTTCCAGCCAGGCTTCCTTTCTCACTCCCATCATCTGTCCACCAAAAACAAAAAACAAACAAACAAAAACTCTTGTTTAGTCATTTTCCAAGCCCCTCCACTATTTAAAAGAAGACCCCTGAACCTCGTTGGGGAGAGAATGGCAGTGCTGTGTGGCTCAGTTCCCCCTTTTGGCATAATGAACGTTTTCTTGGGGGACGGGGAGGTCCTGAGATTTTTATTTTTCTTTTACAAACTAAATATAAGAAAGGAAATAATAAAACTAAGAGTGGAATTCAACTAAATTGAAGAGAAAAGACAACAGAGAATATCAACAAGGCCAGAATGTGAATCCAATTATTTGAAAAAGTTAATAAAAACAGCAGGATTTGTCCGATTGGTAATCTTGTCTGATCTCGGTTCTTGGTGTGCTCTTGGCTGAAGAATGACCAGACACACCAAAATCAAGGCAAGCATGAAACAGAGTTTATTGAGGAAGGGCAAGATAGGTTTACAGAGTAAGAGCAAGGTACATTTGCCACAGAGGGACGAATGGACCCCTCTGTTGTAACAAAAGGGGCCCTGATTATGGTCTGGGGTCTGGTTTTATAGTGTCTGGATTGGGCCCTCCTCTTGGTTCAGACGTCATCACTGAACCACTTTGATGGACAGTTCAGGACACGATAATTAGCCTTAAGTTACTGCAGGTCACTTTCCAAATCCTATTGTGCCTGGGCTGCCTGGCCTGTGGGCTGGGGGATTTCCTGCGTTCTTTTGCAGATGAGGAGGGGATCCTCCTTCCCCTAGGTGTGGCAGTTGCTTGGGGCAGGATTAAGGTGAGGCAGCATTAAGATGGGGTGCCCTCCCTTGGGCTTCTTCCCAGGTGGGACAATTGTTCAAGGCAGCACCAAGGCAAGGCACCCACCTTTGTGCCTGTGAGAGCCCAAATCCATGACTACTTAACAGATTGATTAAGAAAAATAAGAAAATATTAGAAATAAAATATGGTATATCACCATAGACCCTGAAGACCTTAAAAAGATACTGATAAGATGTTATGAACAACTTAATGCCAATAAGTGTCATTGTTTAGGAAAAATAGACAATTTCCTTGAAAGAGGCAAATGATCAAAACTGACTAAGATAAAACATAAAATCTAAGTACTATTTTATTAAGAAATGGAATTGATAATTAAACAATTTCCCACATAGAAAATTCCAGGTCCCTATGGCTTCCTTGGTTATTTTTATCATTAAAGAAGAAATTTTACCAATTGTAAACAAATTCCTTTAGAAAATAGTGGAGGCAGGAATAATTCTCATACATTTTTTTGAGGCCACTATAACTCTAATTAAAAAAATGGGCCAAGATGTAGGAAAAAAAATATATAGACCAATATTTCCATAGAAAAAGATGAAAAGGCTGGGCGCGGTGGCTCACGCCTGTAATCCTAGCTCTCTGGGAGGCCTAGGCGGGCGGATTGTTTGAGCTCAGGAGTTCGAGACCAGCCTGAGCAAGAGCGAGACCCCCTCTCTACCAAAAATAGAAAGAAATTAATTGGACAACTAAAAATATATATAGAAAAAATTAGCCGGGCATGATGGTGCATGCCTGTAGTCCCAGCTACTCAGGAGGCTGAGGCAGGAGGATCGCTTGAGCCCAGGAGTTTGAGGTTGTTGTGAGCTAGGATGATGCCACGGCACTCCAGCTCGGGCAACACGGTGAGACTCTGTCTCAAAAAAAAAAAAAGAAAAAAAAGATGAAAAAAATTTAACCAAAATTTTAACAAATTGAATTCATCAACATATACGGAGATAATACACTATGATCAATTTGAGTTTATCTCAGGAATCCAGGATCAATTTAGTATCTGAAAATCAGTATATTTAAACATGTTAACAAATTAAAAAGAAAAAAATTATTTTGATAGAAACACAAGAAAACATTTAACAAAATTTGATAGCCATTCATAAAATTATCAGCAAATTAAGAAAAGAAGATAATGCCTATCATATTCAGACTATGTTAAGAATGCTACAATTCAATAACAAAAAGGCAAACAACTGAAGAAAAAATTAGTGAAAGATTTAAACAGACACCTGAGAAAAGAATATATGCAAATGGCTAATAAGCACATGAAAGGTGCTTAATATCTTTACTCGCCATGACATTGTAAATTAAATATATCTTGAGATATCTACCTCCATACCTACCAGAATGGCAAGTTATCAAATCAAAAAGAGTGAAAACACCAAATTTTTCAGAGAATATAGAACAGCTGGAACTCACATATGTTGGAAATGTAAAATGGTACCATTTTAGAAAACTGTCAGTTTCTAAAAAAGTTAAATACCCATCTACCCTATGATTCAGCAATTTTACTCCTAGATATAGATTCGAGGGAAATGAAAACACTGTCCACAATAAGCTTTGTACAAAAAAGTTCACAACAGTTTTATTCATCATAGCCAAAAAACTAGAAACAGGTCGGGTGAGGTGGCTCACGCCTGTAACCCTAGCACTTTGGGAGGCCGAGGCAGGTGGATCACTTGAGGTCAGGAGTTCAAAACCAACCTGAGCAAGATTGAGACCCTAGTCTACACTAAAAAATAGAAAAAAAATTAGCCAGGCAACTAAAAATAGAAAAAATTAGCTGGGTGTGGTGGCACGCACCTGTAGTCTCAGCCACTCGGAAGGCTCAGGCAGGGAGATGGCTTGAGCCCAGGAATTTGAGGTTGCTGTGAGCTAGGCTGACACCATTGTAAAGGCAGTTAATGAGGTTTCTACCAAAATTTTCTATAGAAATTTCTACCAAAATTCTGATCATGATGACGTAAGTAATCTCTGAGAAGTTTCAGACTTTCCCTTTTCCTTTTCTTCTTCCAAGCTCTCACCAGATTTTCCCTTAATGTTCCATTCACAGCAATATAAGCTTTTTTTCCTTGCTCCTCCAAACTCTTCCAGCCTCCGTTCATTGCCCAGTTATGAAACCACTTCTGCATTTTCAGGTATTTTTTATAGCTACATCCCACTCTCCAGCACCAATTTTCTGTCTTAGGTTGTTTTGTGTTGCTCTAACAGAGTATCACAGACTGGGTAATTTATAATGAAGAAAAATTTATTGGTTCATGGTCTGGAGCCTGGCAAATCCAAGATCAAGGTGCCAGCATCTGGAGAGAGCATTCTTACTGCCATTCCTCCATGGAGGAAGGACAAAGAGAAGATGAGAGAGAGAGAGAGAAAGAAAGAGAGAGAGAAAGGGTGGGGGGAGAGGTCAAGTTCAGCCTTTTATATCAAGCCCTCTCCTGCAATAATAGCCTTAATCTATTCATAAGGGTGAAATCTTCATGGCCTAATGACTTTTTAAAAATCCTACCTTTTAACATTGTTACATTGGAGATTAAGTTTCCAACACATGTTTTTTTGGGGGACACATTCAAACCATAGCAATATACATTCATGAAAACTGAATTATACACTTAGGATCTGAGTATTCATTATATATAATTTGTGCATCAATTTAAAAAATGATAATAACATTGTTTACTCTATGAAAAACACTGTTCTAAGTGCTATTAGTGAAACACCGTTAAAGAGAAAAGATCCTTGGTTTTGATAAACAAATCAAATAAAAAGGTAACTACTGAACATTAAGAAATAAAATAACTGGGATGGTGAATGGTATTCATTTTCATATAATAGACACCTGGGAAATGTTACCTGGGAAGGTAATATTTGAGCTGAGTTCTGAAGAATGACAAGAAATAATCCATGGGATGTGTTGGGTAAAGCACTTTCCAGGCAGAGACTCTAAAGTGCTTGGGGTATGTCAAAAACAGGAAAGAGGTCAGCGTATCAGCAACATATTGAGATACAGAGTGGTATGAGATTATGTAGAGCTAGGCAGGTATCAGATTAATAGGTCCTTTTAGGCCATAATAAAAAGTGTAGGTTTTAATCAGCACAGCCAGCACTTCTGCTTCTGAAGGAATGGCAAGTACTAGATTTACTTTTTTTAACTTAAGCAACTATAACAACCAAGAAACATATATGAAACAATAGTTTTCACCATTGGATAATAGGCAATACAATACTGTGCTTCCTGAAAAAGTAGAAAAAAGAAAGTAAGCCCTATAATTTTCCCAGCTTAGGAGCAGTTTCCATTGCAAGAAGCACAAACTAACACAGACCCTGTTAGTCTTGCCAAGTAAGAGACAGAAATTGGAGTTTGGGGACACCAAAGTGGATGGTATATTTTTGGCATAGACTATCAAAAAGGAGAAAGGTACACTAAGAGAAATCACCATGGACTGGAAGAGAGAGATCCAGCAAACCTTTAGTTGTGTACTAATCTCCGCATGGTGAGGGAAAATTGTCTTAGGTCAAGTCAAATGTTTGACGCATCAAAAAGCTGTAGGTCAAACAATTTCTGGAACCCATAATGCACAGGACATAGTGTAGAGTCTTCTGAAGGACAACATCTCAGGTAAAGGGCCTGAATTAGCCCAAGATTGAGACCGCTTTGGAATCACTTTAACAAAGCTTGAAAGCAAGCCTCAAAAGTATCAATTACTACAAGTGAATTAAGTGAATACCATGAAAAATTCCAATCTATGTAAAGAACAACAATAAAATCCAACACCTTTTAAATAAAACACGATATTTAGCATCCAGTAAAAAATAGCTAGATAGGCAAAGAGACCAGAAATTACAAACCGTTCTCAGGCAGAATATCAATAAATAGAAATTCAGAAATAACAGAGATAAAAGGACTTGAAAAAAAAACAACAAAAAAATTAAAACACGGAGTATACATATGCTAAATAAACTCAAGTTGGAAAAGAAAATAAATTAACATGACGAGAAGGGAAATATAAAATGTAATAAAAAACTAAATGGAATGTCTAGACTTAAAATAATATATTTCAAATAAAAAATGGTCTACATGAAATTGATAGCAGACTAAGTGCTTCTGAAGAAAGTATCTGTGAACTTGAAAACATAAGAATAAAAATTTGCCAAAATGAAGCACAGAGAGATAAGGACTCAGTAAATGAACAGATCATCAGTGACCTGCAGCACATCAAAGTGAGGTGAGAAAGGGGAGGATAGAATCAAACAAAAAAGAAGAAATATGTTAAAAATTTTCTAGATTTGATAAAACTATAAACCTCAGATAAAGAAAATTAATAAAACTCAAGTAACAAAAAAACACATAAATACACATCATAATAAAATTGCTGAAAACCAGAGACTGAGTGAAAAACCGTAAAGCAGCCAGCTAAAACAGCATAATATGTCCAAATGATCAAAGATAAGAATGACAGTAGATTTATTCTCAGAGTTTATGCAAGGTAGAAGAGAGTAAAACAACATCTTTAAAGTACTGAAAGAAAAAATTTCGGTCTACAATTGGATACCCAGTGAAGTATCTTTCATAAATTAAGGGTAATTAATGACTTTTTTAAGAGAAAGAAACTGAGATAATTCATAGTCAGAAGATTTAAAATAGAGATATTTTAAAGGAAGTTCTTCATGCAAAAGGAAATGTTAACAAATAGATGGAAACTTGGATTTCACAAAGAAATTATAAACACTATTATAGTAAGTATATAGAAAATTAGAAGAAAAAATATTAGACACAAAAATCTCTTGAAAAGATAATTTATTTAAACCAAAATCAATAACAATGTGTATGTCTTTGATAACATATGTAAATTAATATACGACAAACAAACACACACACTTCCCCCCCAAAAACAAAAATCAGAAGTGAATAGATGAAAGTAGACATGAAGTAGTATAATATTTGAAAGTAGATTGCCATGTATTAAAAACATTAAACCTAAACCCAAGAGCAATAACTAAAATATAAGTAAATAAAGGAAGAGTTTATCTGGTAAACCAATGATGGAGATAAAATGGTATCAGAAAAAATACTCAATTGAAAAGCAGCAGAAAAAGAAGAAAAGGGAAATAAAAAAAAGATGGCACAAATAGAAAAAAAATAACAATATGATAGAATAAATCTAGAATATTATTAATTAAATTACATTTTAATAATCTAAACACTATACTAAATACCATACAGCATAGATTGTCTGATTGGATTAAAAAAGCAAGACCCAACTATATGCTGTCTATAAGAAACCAATATTAAATATCGAAACACAAGTAAGAAGGAAAATGATGGAGAAAGATACACTATTCTAACACAAATAAAAAAAATGCTTAGAAGGGCTATGTTAGTAACAGACAAAGTAGATTGCAAGACAAAGATTATTTCCAGGGTTAAAGAGGAGCATTCCATTATGATAAAGAAACCATTCATCAAAAGAATGAAAATATACTAGGTATATATTCACCAAATAACAGAGATTAAGCATATAGAAAGATAGAACTAATAACTAATAAGGTAAAAAGAAAAATAAAGAAATCCAGAATAACAGTCGGGAATTTCAACATGCTTATCTTACTATGTGATAGAATAATTACACAGAATATCAGTCATAAGAAAACTTGAACAATGCTTTAAAGCACCCTAAACAAATGTATATTTATAGACCAATCTACCCCAAAAACAGCAGAATATTCATCTTTTTCAAGAATTCATGGACTATTCACTAAAATATACAACATGTGGGCAATATAACATGCCCCAATAAATTTAAAAGTATGTCCAGGAACCATAACAGAATTAAACTTGAAATTAATATCATAAAAATATCTGTAAAATCCTCAAATATTTAGAAATTTAAAAAAGCATTTTTAAACAACTTAAAGATGAAATCATAAGTGAAATTAGAAATAGCATACTAAATGAAAATAAAAACACAATCTATTAAACTTTTTGTATGCAGCATGGAAGGAATTTTATAACATTAAATGCTTATATGTTTAAAATAATTATATAAGCTAGAAACAAGAAAGACAAAGTTAGACAACTTAGGGCAGACAGCTTGAAGGATACAACTATCAAAGCTCACTCAAGAAAAATTAGATCACCTAAATAGTCCCTACATCTATTGAATTTGTAATCATAAATCTCACAAAAAATTACAGGCTCAGATGGCTTCACTACTGAATTCTACTAAATATTTAACGAAGAAGTAATACCAATTGTATACAAACTCTTTCAGAAAACATAAGAACAGGGATCATTTCCCAGTACATTTTATGATGCCAGGATTACCCTGATACAATAACCAAGAAGAAAATCACTTGAAAAGGAAACCATAGAACAAGAACACTTATGAATATAGATGCAAAAATCTGTAACACGCTTTTACTTAATTGAATACTGCAATACATGTTAAAGGATTCAACATGATTGCATTGGGCTTAACTAAAAAATGCAAGGTTGATTTAACATCTAGAAATCACTTAATGCAACCCACCTAATAGCAAACTAAAAACAAAACACCAAAAATAAAAACTCCATTAAATAAGGAAAATGCGTTAGACAAAACACAGTATCCATTCACATTAGATATTCTTTGCATACTAGCAATAGAAGGGAACTTCTTTGACCTAATAAAGAGCATCTGAAGAAAACCAGTTATCATCATACTTAATTAGGAAAAACTGAATATTATCCCTTTACAATTGAAAAAATGGCAAGAAAATAGATCGTCATATATTAAAAACATTAAACCTAAACCCAAGAGCAATAACTAAAATGTAAGTAAATAAAAGAAAGAGTTTACCTGGTAAACCAATGATAGAGATAAAATGGTATCAGCAAAAATACTCAATTGAAAATCATTTACCACCTAGAGATGCTGGAAATGAGAAAACAGCTTTATTTTTGAACCCTGCAAGTTGTGGCTTATTTGTATTATATCCAAGAGTTTTTTGCTTTGTTTGTTTTGTTTTGTTTTGTGTGTGTGTGTGTGTGTGTGTGTGTATTTTTTCTCCTCTTTCTCCTCTCTCATTTTATTATAGACAGCTAGAGAAGCTAGGAAGAAGCAACTTCAACATTCTGACTGGAAATTTCTTTAGCTAAATCATGTAGTTCATTGGATACATTTCTATTTTTCATATTAGTGCAATCAACAGTGTTGCTAAAATTTCTGCTGCTGTATAAGTGTTCTTGTGTCTTTCCTTCAACTTCCAATAACTTTTTCCTCACTTTGCTTTAATCTCTCACCAACAGCCTCCTCAAGGTCCTCCTAGCATCTGCCTGCAGTTCCTTCCCAAAGCCAATGCCACATGCTTCAGTTATTGTTACAATGGCACTCCAGTTTCAGGTGCTAAAATCTTTTTAGTTATCTACTATTTTGTAATAAATTATTCCAAATTTAGTTGTGTAAAATCATAGTTATGTATTATCATCACCATCACCATGATTTCATGGCGTTGGGGTTGACTGAACTAAGCTAAGTAGGTCTTTCTGAGATTTCACATGTAAATGAAATCAGATAGTGGCCGGGTCTGGAGTCATCTCAAAAACTTCTTCACATGCAGGTCTAGTGGTTGATGCTAGCTGTCAGGCGGGACCTCAGTGGGGATTATTGACCAAACAATTACACATGACCTCTCCACGTGACCTGGCCTTCACAGCATAGAGGACAGTTTTTAAGAACAAGAGTTCCAAACAGAGCCACAAGGAATCTGTACCACTTGGTCTATTGTAGTC
The DNA here is from genome assembly GCA_963575035.1 of Avahi laniger. Taxonomy (NCBI): domain Eukaryota; kingdom Metazoa; phylum Chordata; class Mammalia; order Primates; family Indriidae; genus Avahi; species Avahi laniger. The sequence continues at coordinate 6,140 of CAUYSK010020079.1, read as the reverse complement.
CAGGAAATCAGGCGGAGTCACTCCTTTCTGCGTTCCATTTTTCAGAGGCAAGTCTCTTAAAGCCCTCATATTCAGGGGGAGACGAATTAGGATCCATCTCTTGATAGAAGGAATATGAAAGAGTTTGAGGGTAGTTTTAAAACAACTACTCTCCAGCATAAATTAGAAGGTAGCAACTGAAAAACAGTCCTGGGGACCTGAACATTACACATATCCTCCTGGATCTGTTGCTACAAACCTGGGATCCAGAAAGAACTGAGGACAATACTACCTTAGAGGGGCACCAAAAGGACTTCCTCATGGCTCCAGTTCCTATCCCAGCTCCGGTTTACGTCTGCATACTATCTGGCTCCCTACATCCTGCATCTCCCGACTCCATGTCTGGAGCCTCTTAACTATCTTTTCCCATTGTCATGTCATAAGTTCTCACAACCAATCTCTGCTGTAATCTCAGTGCCCCCTGGTCCCTGAATAGAAAAAATTAAAGCATTTCCAGTGCTGGGGCTTTACATTAAGTTTGCCCTCCATCTACCCAAAAGAACAAAAGACACTCTATAAAAAAGACACCTGCACCCGAATGTTTATAGCAGCACAATTCACAATTGCAAAGATGTGGAAACAACCCAAGTGCCCATCAATACATGGGTAGATTAATAAAATGTGGTATATGTGTACCATGGAGTACTATTCAGCTTTAAGAAACAATGGCGATGTAGCACCTCTTGTATACTCCTGGATAGAGCTGGAATGCATTCTACTAAGTGAAGTATCCCAAGGACGGAAAAATAAGCACCACATGTACTCACCATCAAATTGGTATTAACTGATTAACACATAAGTGCACATATAAGAATAACATTTATTGGGCGCCGGGCAGGTGGGAGACGGGAGGAGGGGACGGGTCTATGCATACATAACAAGTGGGATGCGCAACACCTGGGGGATGGACACGCCTGAAGCTCTGACTTGGGAGGGGGGCAAGGGCAACATACATAACCTAAACATCTGTACCTCCATAATATGCTGAAATAAAAAAAACAAAGTTTGCCATATTTCTGGCCCCTCTCTGATCCTGAATATTTATGTCCATGTTTCCCAGTGTCTAGGCGCAGATTTGTACCTTGGCTAGAGGAATCAGGTCCTTGTCTTCCCTCTCATTTCTTGCCTGTTTTCCTGTCTGCCAGCCCCAATTGTTTTAAAGACAAAAGTCTCCACCTGAGTCCTGTGCCTGGGACTCGATTTGCTACTACCGACATGCGTTGATCCTGTGCTCTGCCCACCTGCCAGGGAGCCATCCAAGGCTCACCTCTGGCCCTTCTGTATGCCAACACCTGCCTGCCTGGACCTTCGGCTTCTACCTGTTGCCAAACCACCTGAACAGCAGATTCCGCCATCATTTCGGACTTCCCAGCTGCTGGAACCTCCTCCAAAAGACCGTGTATTCTCCAGGTCTGGCCTTCTCCCACTGTATCCCTAGTTCTGATGCGTAACAGTGAGCATTTGACTTTCTCTCTGACTGCCGCTGCCTCCTTGTCACACCTACAGTCCATGTCCATCTAGAAGCACCTAGAAAAAAATATTCATCATGTCAGAATCAGCCTGACATTGCTCCTGCTCCTTCTGTTGAAAACTGATATGGCAATTAGTTCTATTTAGCCATTGTACAATGTGTACATATTTAAAAACATTGTACATGATACATATATACAATTTTTACTTGTCAATTAAAAAAACAAACTAATTAAAAAATGTATGTGGTCTCCAACTCTACCACTTCCTCTATTGTTTAATCTCTAAGAAAATTGTCTGCTCTGACCTTCCTTGACTGGTCCTTAGTCTTCCTCTCCTTTGGGTCTTTCTTGTCTACCAAGACCTGCAAATGCCATGTATATGGCCTAATGCCCTGGATTTCAAATCCTGGTTTCTCTCACAGTTTAATAGTTATCCTGGTCCTCAACACTCAGATTTCATCACAGGTATTCAGCTCTTTGGTCCCTGCCTGGCCAGTCCTGCTAGCTGTCACTTCTAGTTGGGTTTTCTTATTACAGCTGCAGAAGGGAGGACCAAGCTAAATTAATTTGCTTCTATAGTATAAACTCTATTTATGTTCTTTGTATGTAATTTAGATTTAAAATGCATAACAGAAAATAAAACATTCACTAAATTTTCCTTGACTCCATTCCACTTAAGGGAAGCTTGCGAATTTGATTCTAGATTTATTATATGTTGTTTTTTTTTTCTCCCTAAGACTGCTCAAAACTGGCATGCATTTTTGATGGGGAGAATAATATAGTTAGCATGTTTATAAATTAACAGTCAAGGAGGTGTACAAACCCGAAATTATTCCCACAGGAAGCAAGTTGCTGGCTCTGACATCCCTTCTCTTTCTTAGCTTGCCAGAAACAGATGTTGACAGTTCTCTCATTTGGGGAATATATCCAGAAGGATGAATATTACCCTTGAGAAACACAATATACTGTACATGACTTCTTCTAAGCAAAGAAGTAGTTTATTTAAGCTTAGAGAAAGTACATACTGACAACCTGTGCAAAGAAAGAAGAGAATGCCATAAAGCAATCTAAAAGCTTAGCCAGGACTCAACTTCATGGAAGTTTTCTAGGCCAGTTGAAAGAGGGAATTGATATAGTGCTTAGAGGGCCGCAGATGGAATCAGACCTAAGAGACCAAAGTTCTTTCCACACAAAGCCAGTGCTCTCTTGAAAGTGAAAAAATATCAGTCATCCAGCTGGCTGTTTTGTCCACGTTTTTACAAAGAAATCCAATTTCCTTTAACAAATTAAAAAACTATAATTAAGTGAAAACCTGTTTTCACTTAAATCAAAAGGTATTTACAAGGAACTTTTCGTATATGAACATTATATAGGCTATGTTTGCAGATATGCATAAAAATGGTATATGACAGTTCCTATTTTCAAGGACTTCAAAATATAAATTGCTAGATTCTGAAAAATAAGTCTGAAAAATAAGAAGTCTGAAAAATGAAACTAGTTTGGCTAATTTGTCTACTGTTGCCAGAAAATGTAGCCTACATTTTAATTGTAAGGCATTCTTAGATAGCTTTTTTTTTTTATTTTAATGTAGCCTTCCTGATTTTGCTGGGGGTTGGATATCTGACATGCAACTCACAGAAATGTGTCTGCGTTGTTGAATGAATGGAACCATATACATATTGGGAAAGAAATGAAACAGCTCAGAGATTCCAATAGATGGGGAAAGGGCTGAAGCCGCCAGAGCCCAGTGATATGCAGCAATCAGAAATGGGATGACTCCCTTTGAACAAAAATGTCATGCTGACCTGGCGGAGAAGATGGCAGGATGTAAACCCTGCAAGTGGTATCTGGCAGCTGCTATCAAAAGGACAGAGTCAATATATAATCAGGGTGACCTGAAACCGCCAATCACACACCACTGTCTTCAGGGACACATGATTCCTGCATTTTTAAATATGCAATACTGTCCTTCTCTGCTCATCAAGCAGGAGATACTTGGGCATCTTGGTGTCAGTGGGCATCTTCACATAACACTTCAGGGATGCTGAGCTGCTGCTCTGTGTGGCTTTGATGCCTGTGGCTAGAATCCTACCTAGCATTTGGTCTTGACATTTGTTGGTCATTGAGACATGTGTCGTATTTGTTCCAAATATATCATATATTGAAAGTTTAAGACCCTATGCTGACCAGTAATTTAGACAACTTTATTGCTTTACAGAGAATTCACTGAGTTAAGAATATGATCTGCTTAATATTTTCAGCTGCCAATGACTTAGTTAAGAGTCACCTCAGAGTCGATATTGTTAATTGTGCTTGTCAAAATATTTGAAAAAAGGAAAACCTTATTTCGTAAAATCTTGGATATAGTTTAATCTAGTAATTCTGTTTCTTTGAATCTGTTGAGGAAATAAACATGATATAGCAAAAATTTATGTAAAAAGGAGTTTGTGAAAATTATTTATAATAGTAAAAAATTACATGAAATGTAAATGGTTATATAAATTAGGAGTACTGTATGAGGAAAGTTTTAAAAATAAGAATCATATTTTCAGAAAGATTCTCACAGTTTAATGTTAAACTATAAAAGCAGATCACAAACTTGTATTCATTCAACAAATATTTATTGAACGCCCACTGAGTAGCATTGTTCTAGGTCTAAGAGTAATACCAGGGGCAAAACCAACCAAATGAAACCCCAAAAGCCTCTTCTGTTGTGAAGCTTACATTCCTCAAGGAATGTAATGCTTTTTATAATGTTCTTTCAATTTAATAAACAAACAGAAAAAATAAGCAAGCATAGAAAAGAAAGCAAAAGGAACAGTACTGGACACTCCATCCACATCCCTCAGGTCCTACCACCATTTTTGTGCACTGCTTTCCCTCCCGAGACCAGCACCTGCGTCTCTACTGAGAGGTTGCTCCCAGGCTGGCTGCAGAGTCTGCTTTGCCAGAAGTGCCTGGGAATGTATGTGCCCCAGCGGCAGCCTTTAGCCAACGACTTATGGAAATGCAACATAAAGACTCCATCTCCCTTGCTGTCACTGGGACATCTCTCTTTCTCTTCTATGGATCAAGCCAGAGTTACCCTCTGTATGACCTTGTTCGCTATCATACCTTTGCCGCTGGGAAGTCAAAGGAAGGCTAACATAGGAACCGATATGGCACACTAATGATAAGCATAGCTTGCATTTATGGAGTGCCTCTTAATGTTTCAGATTTTAACATAAATTATCTCCCTTAATTTTCAGAGCAATCCTTTGAGATAAATATTATTATTATTCTCACAGTATAGATGGATGAAAGACTGTGAGTGTTTTCTTTTTCTTCCTTATACTTTTATGTTCTTTCCAATTTTCTATCAAAATATGCATTACTTTTACAAGCATAGGTCCCACAAGCACTTGCTTTCTGGAATGCTGGCTTTAGTAGCTGCAGTGGTAGTGCATTCTTGGTGGCTTTAGAACATTACTACTCTAATATGTGAATGCAATTCTTTGTCAGTTGACAAATGGTGAAATGATCATGTCATCATCAAGAATGTCTCTTAATCTCTGTCAATAAATCCCTTATGGAAATGAGCAGAAATTTAAGGGTTCCACTGGATTTCTGCTATTGCCTTTGAAATTTGCTTCATTATCTGGGAGTTTTTGTTCAGCCTAATTGAATCTTTCATAGCTGCTTTATTTAAAAATATTATCTTTTTACTTCTTCTAATTTTCCCTCAAATATCCAAATTTAGTTAAGTTGTAATAATAACGAATTGCTCTTAATGTCACACTTGCATTCAGGTTTAACATTTTCTAAGACAATTGCATTTTCATAAAAATTTTAGTGACCCAACCTCCATTTGTCAAAACTCATTACAGATTACCTTCTAACTATATCTCTTTTGTTCTTTACCCCTTCTGCTGGACCAAAAGGTGAAAGGCCTGCAAGTGATGTTGAACCACTGATATGCTCATATGTGTGGCTTATCTGTACTGACTTAAAATAAGAACACAGTCAGCTAGGAAAGTGGTTCTCTATGTTATTTCACAGTAGAAGTGCTGCACTTGGACCAGAGCCACTCTCTTCTCATTAGTGCCATAATTTGTATGGGTAGAAATTCCTAAAGATCCATGTTATTTGGATTTTGGTCACATGAGACATAAACCTAACTCTAAATAGCTTAAGCAAAAGGAGTATTTAAAGACTGGAGAAATCTAAGGAAGACCAAATCAAGGGGATAAGAGGGATGTGTCTGGGCCTCAGGAATGCACCTTGATCAGAAGGGAAATCTGCAGTGATATATCCGGCATTCCTAAAAGCAGTGTTGGCTTGGTATTTGGTATTTTCTTTTAACATATCTATGTTTTTATTTTTAAAGCGTATTTCTTATAGGTAATGTATAGTTTGGTCTTGCTTTATTATCCATTAAACAATTCCTTCTTCTTCTTTTTTTTTTTTTGAGACAGTGTCTCACTCTGTTGCCCTGGGTAGAGCGCAACTTCAAACTCCTAGGCTTAAGCGATCCTCGTGCCTCAGCCTCCCAAGTAGCTGGGACTACAGGAGCATGCCAATGTGCCCAGCCAATTTTTCTATTTTTAGTAGAGACAGGGTCTCGTTCTTGCTCAGGCTGGTCTTGAACTC
>CAUYSK010020077.1:0-19160 GCA_963575035.1 Avahi laniger | reverse complement strand
TCTGTACCTGGTACCAGGTGCATTTATTAGGAGGGACATTCTCTGAAAGCCCACCTGCCTTAGATTTAAGAGGAAGCAGAAGGTTTACTTTGACCTCCAAGTCAAAGTCAAGTTTTACAATGCAGTAATAATCAGTAGCTTCCACATCAGAAATTATCAGGGCGTCACCGAACCCTAAATAAAGTGGTATTTTGTTTTGATTTGACTGTTATTCTTTTTTTTCCCCATTATGTAATATATTTATTTCTAAAGGCACAGATACATTTATAAAACACATATATTTCTGTTTATAAATTACCTTAAATACTTTCTTTTTTAAATTATTATTTCTTGTGAATAATCTGGCAAAATGTAGGGACAAGATTGGAGCATTTTGGAGCCCCTAGCTTAATATCATTATTATTGTATCAAACTTGCAAGGTTAACCTCTAAAACACTGCAGAATTTACCACATGGTAGCAAAGACATTAGCCCAAGCACTAGGCTTGACCCCAAAGAGACATAAAATTAAAATTAAGTGAGCATGATACTATTCAATGGCAATCTTTTAGCAACAGGTAGATATTAACATCCTGTTGGCCCAAAAGGTGGTCTTATCATTGACTTTTTATCCTTGAATTTACTATCAGAGGAAAATTAGATGGTTCGAACATGAGAGAGGGGAATAAATTTGCCATGTTCTTGGAAAGATATACACGATATTCGTGGAGGTAATTTGTCATCTCAGAGTGACCAAATAAGAATTTCAGTTCTTTTTTCACTTATTAAACATGTTTTTCTAATTCCTCCGTTGAGAAACAAACAATGACTTGGATATTTATTGTTGGTGATGATATTTTTTTTTATTTAAGAGGCAGAGTAGTTTTGAGGAAATGGATTCTGAGGCAAGACTTTCTGGATTCAAATCTCGTCTTCACCAGAGCAAGCTGTATGATTCAAATTAAGTGAGGATACCATTTAGGACTATGAAGATGGAAGGAAGTAATACATTTAAAACACTTAGAACAGTGCCACAGTAAGCATTAGTTATTATTTTTTAAAGTTTTAAAAATAGAATTAATCAAAGATGGCTACTCTAATACCAATTTAGAAATAAAATAATTCAAAAAGATTTTAATCCTAATATTTATTTGTATGCATTTTTAGTTAATTTAAAAACAGTATATTACTTCAAAAAAATAAGAGAGGCTTCGAGCATCAATGGGGATCCGATTCTGCACTCTGAGCTCTCATGCAAAGGCAGTTTGGCTTAGATACTCGTATGACATATATTCTTTTGCATCTCTGCCAAAACTATTTAGAGATAACAAATCATGGCTGAATAGCAGCTTCCTATATACGATTAGATGGTAAATTATTACTAACTAATCATTGAATAATTATGGTTCAAATTAAAATACTTTATTGCTCAAACTAAGGTTTTTGTGAATAATAAATACCTAAAATTTCCAGGTAGTGGAGTGAGCTAAAAGTCTGCTCGTAATGTTGACCTCTTGAATATTTGTCTTTTTTTGCCTGCTGTTTTTAAGTATTCCCATTTACATAGCTATAAGCCTGAATGAAATGGTCCTATTAGTCATATAGGGAGAAGAAGATTGAATAAATTAAGGAATCAAGTTTTTCTTCCCACATCCTCCGGTAATGCGGGACTAAAATCAACTCCAACTAATTTGGACTTTCTTTCAATTGTATTGATTCTCCTATGAGTAGAAAATGAGAATTCTGTTTGACTTTCTGAAATATGTATTTTTTTAACATTATAGAAACCCTCAGTGCTGTTTATCAATATTAATTTTAAAGTTCCCTATTCCCATTGTATTGTGTATAGTGCCATTTCTAAAATTAAACTATACATCACATCAATTGCTTCCATGCTAATTAGCAGAAATCATCAAATTTTGTATCATTTATTATGTTATGGAAATTAATTTCAAAATTTTTCTTGACTGGTAACTGATTTCATAGAGTTAGTATCAGGTTTGTTTTTCTGTGAATTCATTGAGATGTGGAACAATGACTTTGGGATTTTGACAGCTGGTTAGACAGGGCAGGGACACTGCTTTTTGTCTTGAAGACCTCTCTTCAGCAATTATATTTTGTCTACCAGTGGAGACTACCTAAGATGGAAGTCAGACCAAAAATTCATGAAGGCAAATGGAGCTAGTGGAAGAAGAATACAGTCCTTTAATAATACTTCTAGTTATTTCTAATTTCAGTGTGAACTTCTAACCTAGTTCAGATATTCCCTTTTCTGGTCCTTACCATTCAATAATACCTTCCTTATAGACTGATATCATTCTAATGTTAACCCTGTTGTCTATTTCTTGCTGTTTATCAAATTTATTAATATATCTGGACTTTTAAGATTTATAATTGGTAAATTCTGCAGTCTGGTTTTATATGTTGATGTCTGATATTTTCTCCTACTTCAACAGGCCATCACTTTTACTGCTTTCTTAAGATAATTGGAACTTTATACAATAGTAGAATGGCATTTGCTAAAAGGTACTTTTTATAGTAGAGAAGTGCAAGGCAGACAAGCCACCAACTCACTGTGGTGACAAGGCACGTTAACTTCTCATTGTTTCTTTTCTGCTTAGGAATTCAAGACAGACTTGTCAGTAATAATTTCCAAAGCAATTTTTAAAAAACAGTGATTCCCTCTCCTATTGGTTTTAATAAAGAGTCACTACTCCCTAAGCTTGCTTGGAAAATTATTACCTATCAGCAAGACAGAAGACAAACATATATGATATTGACAGCAGTAGAAAGTTGGTCCCTAAGGATGGCTATTAAGAGGTGAAAGTTACATTTAAAAAAATATGGTCAATCTTAAATTAAGTTCCTTTTGAAGACATACCTTGCGTTCTAGAGATTTGACTTAATTGAAACTAATAGTGAGAAACTGATTTTATAGCCAAAATCAGAAGCGGAAGATTTGCTTTAATGCATAGTAAAATTATGAACTAAGAAAAAGAAAAAAACAATATTTGAACCAACCTAATACATGTTTCTATTCGTTGATGGAATTTTCATTAACAATACTCTATCATAAAATATAAATACTTCATTATTGAGAGATAGTATAAGACAGTGGAATTCTCCCTATGTCCTGAAATGGGAGTGAAATCATCTTATTTCAAACAAATGCTTATGTTACTTTGGTTATCTGTAATGATTTTAAATTTTTAGTCAGATATTTAGATATGTTCTGGGATTTATCTGATTTGTGTCACTATGACCACAGAAACTTTACTCTTTAGAATTTTTCTAGGACTTGTCAGATTTACATGGCTATGACTAGAGAACCTAATACAAACGGTTCTTGTGTTGGGGGCAAGTATAACATCATGTGATTAACTTATTGTACTTGCTTCATTGTGTATATAGGAAATGTAATTTGATTTGCCATGCAATGACTCTTATGCTATAATAGGATATTTTATAATAGTGTCTAAATGGAAATATAACGCAGAAATATGAGACTATAATGAATGAATAAATGGCTGGTAAGCTTGCTGAATGAATAAATGAATGAATGGAATCCATTATATTTGTCAGGTCAGACTTGCTTTTTAAGACCTTGAGGAACTATTAGTTTCCCTGAAGTCCATCTTCGACATAAACATTGGATACTTTATAGAGAAGTTATACTCCTAGTAGATTAGTTTGTTATGTAAGGTGCATGCATTTCAAGTGGAATAAGTCAGATGCCATCTAATGCTAGCAGAATTTGTAAGGAGGAAAATTCAATGATGAATGATTTTGCATATTGACAATCTATGAAGGAGTTCGGGTGGTCTCTAGTGTAAGACCAGGAGAAGGGGAAGAAGCTTATGGGTCTGCTTTCACTAAAGCCGTGTTTTATAGCTTTTACTCTTCCCTACTGCCATGCACCTTAGAGGTAAAGTCACCAATTATTGCCAATGCGTTACTCAATTATTATTTTTTTTTTTTTACCATCAGCACAGAGAAAAATCATCTCAATTTCAATGTCACTTTTGGGAGAGATGGATGGAGAGAAATAATTCAGGTTTGAAAGCTATTGTCCAAATTTACAGCTGTATGTGGTCAAACAACTATTGACGCTTGAGAGTTTCCAATTGCTGGTAATAGACTGGAAAAAAAGATAATGTGTTTGATCGATCAGCATGAACAAATTTCATTTAGGGAATCAATAACAGTTTATACTTGACAAAGCTGAGGGACCACATTTATTTTTCCCTTTGATTGAATAAATGTTTTCAATGGGACTGCAAATGTAAAGCAATCCTAACCGTTTCTTAACTTGAGGCACAGCTCCAGCTACAGCGTTATTGCAAGCAATGTGTATTTAAAACTAATATACAGAAAAGTGGATAGCCAGGGGCTTCAGCAGTTAAACGAAACTAATGTACAGTTTATTAAAACACAGCACATGGTAAGAATGAGGTTTTATTTTGTTGGTGTCAAGCAACAACAAAAAAAAAAAAAATGGAGAAAGACATCACGTTTCATGGTGCTAAGATTTTTTGTGTTTTATTTTGTTTGTCTCCCTCTCTTTTTATTAAGATTAAATCCTTCAGTGGACAAAATAAATTATGGAAAATATTAAATAGCAAAAAAGAGTCAAATATCTGTGACCGATAACCCCAGGGTGAATCTTTACACAGCACGTGTAGCACTGCCTTCTCTGGTAATGTGTATGCCATTTGGCTGCGTCTTTTTCCCGAAAGCCATCTTCAGACCAAACATAGTGCCTATCTCTGTAAATGTTTGTTGAATGAATCAATGTTTGAATCAATGCCTCTGATAGTGATTTCCCTCCAAGCGTCCTAACAGCTGATGCTGATTCATGGCATTTCATTCGGCCTCAGTGGCCAGGCCTGAGTGCTGGGGTTTCTGCATGCCATACAGAGTGGAAGCCCTCTTCATCTGATGTATGAAAGAATGACATCACAGGCCATGTGTAACTCAGTTGAAGATTTTAGACGAAGGGGGGAGATTTCTCATCAACTCTCCGTAAAAGTGATAGCTAGGTTACTTTGGTAGTTCCTGGATACAAAAAGGAATTCTCTGATAACCTTAATTTCCTTTCATATTAAAGATAAATGATCCCTCTCTTTTAGTAAGTTTCCAACTGACAAGCCGGGACTCATTTTCATTAGCATTTAGGATTCTTTCCTCCAAAGGATATTCATTTCTGCCACCCTAAATTATCCATTTTGGTATTAGAAAACATCGAATCTAGATCCACAGCTTTCCATACCTTGGTTCTATCAGTATTAAGTTTTCTCCTGAGGCCTTGGGTGATTGTCAATGGGAGCTGAAATAACTCTATTGATAATCTGTGCGTCTTTTCAAAAAAAAAAAATATTGGCACAATTTAAGGGAACACAGCAATCAAGACGTTTTATGCAAATGCCTTCAATTTGGGTTTAACTTAGGAAAAGAGGGGGTAAAGTTTTCTCAGCAAAGAGTCTTCTCTCTCTGAACGATGCCTAAAATTTCTTCCTAGAGGGGCTGGAGTTACATCGCCCTGTAATTAAGTTTTTGATGATCCAGATGACAAGCGTGCCTTGAAGTGTGGGGAAATGCCAATAGTACATGCAGCTTCGCGTTCCAGCTGCCTCAGCCAGCTCCGCGTTCCCGGCAGTGCCTCCGAGCGAGAGAGCTGAGATGGCGAGAACGGCTCCTGAGGACGAGCGCCGCGCCAGGTCTATTTTAGGCACTGGTGGCTCGAATTGTTTAAAATGCATATTGTTTGTGTACATCCCACAAAGGGAAATGCCAGCTCTGAATGCCCCGGGCTGCTTGTATGTCAAATGATTAAGTCTTCAAGTCCTGCAGCTGAGGGGTCATTATCAATGGTACTTCCAGGTCAGGGTGTACACGGCAGACTTTGGGGCGATGGCTGACCTTTCGATGGCACTTGAGGGTAACACAGTTTCTTGGGGCATAAATAATCATTTTAAAATTGTTTGTTTGAGTTCCATTTGTTTAAGAATGCAAATGTGGTATAACGTGTGACTTACAGATATTCTTTGGGGAACGGAAAAGCAGTTTCCATGGATAGCATTTCTCTCTCTGACTTTCTAAACAAAACACTTAATGAAGAAAAGTAAATAGAATAAATAATAGAGGTGAGTCAATTATACTCTGCTCCTTGGTAGTTTGGGATGATCACTTTAAAATTGTACACTCGTAAAGTATGAGCTCCCTCAATGTTTTATAATATTATAAAACAATCTTTGTGATCTTCCACATATAGTAGCCAAATTTAAAATGTCTTGATGATGCTTTAAAAATCTTACAACTATTTATATATTGTTTGCCTTTAAAACAACGGGTTTTGTTTTTGTTTGTGTTTTGTTTTATTGAGGGAATAAGTATCCATACTATGCTTATTTTCAACTAAATTACCTTCCGGTGTCACTACACTCTTTTCACCTTTGTGAGACCATAAAAGCTGACTGTGGAGTAAGAAAAATAAAGCTCAGATTAATAAATGATACTCATGATTTCAATGAACTTCATTCTACTGCTGTCTTCTGAGCTTCTACTGTTCTTAATACTGTGAAAGGTAAAAAAATAAGTAAAAGCTTCTGAGGCCTAATAACTAGGGAAATAAGGCAGAAAGGATCCTGGAAACACAGCGATGAACAGTAATTACTTATATTTTTCTAAATTAATTATTAAAAGTGATTACTTGATTGTGCATGAGTGACATATTACTTTTTTTAGTGAAAATTCACACTGGCCTTTCAGATGGCACGAGGTCTCTGAGCAATTGTGATGAAATAGCGCTTTGCGTGACTATAACTATTGTAATAATTTAGATGACATTAGCTACTTTAACAGCAATAACAAATGTGTGATAGCACAAATACAATAGAAATTTATATTTTGGTCCCATAAAATCTCAAATAGGTGTTGTGGATTGGTGGATGGTTTTCCTCTAAGTGGCGATTCAAGGAGTCAGACTCTCTTCTCCTTACGGCTTTGTCTTCTTAAGCACGGCATCTACTCATAGCTGAGCTCCCCCTGCTGGGCTGGCAGAAAGGACAAGGGCATGGAGGACCTTGTGGCGAGGCTTTTGTGGGTCAATCACTTCCACTCAAAAGTGATGGACTAGAACTTAGTTAGAGGCCACACCCAATGGCAAGAAGGGAAGGAAAATACAGTCTACCTGTGTTCAGAGGAAGAAGAAGAAATAGATCTGGTGAACAGCTAGCCAGTTTCCGACACAGCTATGACACTCTAAAATGACATGACACCACCATTTGTTCCAGTGATAATAAACTCCATGGTTGATATGATAGCTTGCATCACAATCCTTAGAAGAAATGCATTTATTTTTTTCAAAATAAGAAATTTTGAATAACCGCATTTTGAACTGTCTGAAGTGATATACACACTTTTGGAAGGAGTGATGGCAGAGGTCCCAGCCCTCTTGGAGAATTGCTGCAACCATGCAGAGAGGTGATAAAAGCAGAAGTCAGCCCTACTGCTACCTTATGTTGGGTCTCTGGCTTCCAGACAGCCCTCGTTTCCATCCAGACCCAAAGAAGGGTCGTGCTTGAAAGCAAACGATCCTAGTGATATGTTCCCATTGATTTGGCTACTGAGACGCTAGTTATTGAGGCAAGAGGTGGTAAGCACTTTTAAAAAATTCTATTTTAAATAGCTGATCCTGTTTTCCTCTTGATCTTTGAGCAGAATTTAATATAATCAGTTTGATATATAGGCAAATGGCAGTGACATGAGTACATTTAAAATAATACATTCAGCTGAATAAACAATATTTATAATCCTTTATTTAATCATTGAAAAGGTTTTATGCTCACTTAAAGTGTGTGCATAGTTCTAGGCATCATTATTACTATTTTTAAACCTGTTACATCTGCAACTCCACATCTCCGTGTTGCTCTAGCTAAGAGGTGTCTTGTCTTTCCTTTCCTTCCTTTCCTTCTCTCTTTGATGTTCCTTAACCCCTGCCCCTTAGACTAATAAATTAAGGTCCCAGTACGTGGAGGTGCTGTCTGTTCCTGAGCTGTAATGAATGCCTCCTCATTAATCAGAGAGCAAAGATCCTGAAGGATGTGTCCCCTTTTCTCCATGAACCAGGCGTCATAATGCTATGTCAGAGGCCTGTACTGTGTCTTCAGTTGCTATTTCTCATCTACAGCATCCAAGGAAAATCCACAGAGGAACACAAGAATTACATAAATAATGACCAACATGGAATCAGTGCGAATACAGAGCCTATGCTGGTTTTATACATTTAAAAAGATTATACTCTTTTCTTTAGAGCAATGGAGTCCTTTAATAATTTGTGGTCCCTAACCCCTCCGGAGGCCGCAGAGCTCTGTGCCCCACCCTGCCACCAAGTCCATGAAAAAATTGTCTTCCATGAAACTGGTCCCTGATGCCAAAAAAGTTGGGGACCACTGCAATAATTACTCTTTATCTATGTACTTCTCCTATTAAACAGCTTATGAAATTTCTCTGAGATGCTGAGAAATATAATTAGCATATGTTATAATGAGACGGATTTAGTAAGCAAATTGCTAAATTCATTTAATCCTTCCAGACCTCTGGGCAAACAAGTATCATGAATATCTGTTGATTCCTTGATTCCAACATAAATAATAAACAATGAATAAAATTTTAAAAAATAATTGCTTCTCTAGTCATTTGGTTAAGATACTCTTGAAATAAAATTATTTTTCAATTGAAATTAAGAGATTGTTTTATGAATGAAAATCAGACTTCTCAACATGCAGACACTGAGGACATCGATTCACTTTCTACATTCTCAAAGTCCAGAATTGGCTGCTGTGATGGCTGGTGTCTGCTGTGACTTCAGGTTGCTAAGAGGTGGTTGGTTCTAGTGTTGCCATACAGGAATTTCTTCCTGGTATTTCTTGGGAGAATTACATTTTTTTCTGAATCCCGAATCCTGAGACACATCAGTTCAGAAATCAGAAAAATAATTATAATTCAATAAGAATTAAAGCTAAACAATCAATATATAACATTATTGGAGCAACCTCAAATTGAAATGCAGGGAATGCTGACATATGGAGTCCAAGAATAAAGTTGATATTTCCTAGAACTGGGACGGGATCAAGGAGGACAGTAGTCAAGATTCTGAATCAGGTAAAGATTTGTCAGGTTATAAATGTGTGTTTGTGGTCTTGTCTCTATCTACTGGTACGTCATTCTTGCAAATGAAAATTAATAAGTTCATGCACATAGTATACTTTACAGAAGTTCTGTGATTGATGCTTCAAAAATAAATAGGTTTTAAAAGCAAAATAAGTCCTAAATTGTTAATTTTGGCATTTGATTCTGTGTAGTGCCTTTAACCTTGCTAGGAGATGAGAATATTACTTTGTTCAAATACTATGAAATAATAGTCACTGGAATTTTCCAGTATTTGAGTATGCTCTGTAGGTTATAGTTCTTTGTAAATAATATTAAACTTGATAATTTTTGTTTATTAAATAATTTATATTTATAATATCAAGTAAAAGGTACAAAGAATATGAAAGTATTTCAAGAAGGTAAAGGAAATTTGATTTGAAATTCAGAAAAAAAAATATCATTCTCCCAAGAAATATAAGGAAGAATTTCCTGCATGGCAACACTAGAACCAACCCCTGTTAGTAACCTGAAGTCATAACAGACGCCAGCCATCACAGCAGCCAATTTTGGACTTTGAGAATGTGGAAAGTCAGATATGTTTTAAATCGCAATGAAACATGCATTTATTATTATATCTTTTTTTAACAGAAAAGTTTTGAAACTTTTAATATAACCCTGTCACAGCAAAAATGATTTATGTTTATTATAATATTATGGCCACTCATTACTATTACATAAAGAAAGTGTTATGAAAAGTGCAGAATAATTTACGATCCTAAATATTCCTGTGAATTTGCAGAAGTTCCAATTTTTAATTTCAAGAGCCCAGAGATCACTGTCTATTAGGAATTTGGAAATACTAATCTCTTCTCACAGTAAATTGAAGTGAAGGAGTACATTTAAACTCAGCAGATAGATTGAGCAACTGAATCTCTGGGGTGCAGTTTGAGTAATTCCCATGTTACCAACTCTGCTTAACACAAATTCATGTTTTTAACTCTAGTGATACCAGTATGGGGGAATTGAGATACTGTTCAGCTCTGTGACAATCAGATAAAAATTTAGATGAAGGGGCTGAGGTTAAATTGCCAAGTCTTTTGTTGACATCAGACTTAACGGAGCAGATTGTCACCCCAAGCAATAACTTTGAATATTATCCAAAGTAGGTTGTTTTCTAAGGCTGATGTGAGTTGTTATGAAGGAAGGTGGACTTCTTGACCCACAAGAGGTTCAAGGTTACTCCAAATGCATTTCTTAGGAGAACAGAGTCTCTTTATGCTATTGATGCCCTTAGGAAACATTCCTCTGCAGGCCTTGATCTGTGGGGCTAAATTGTTGTGACATTACATGATTGGCTGGATACAGGGTAGCTTTACACAGCTGAACTCAGTAGCTGAAGGTTATCCTAAGATTGAACTCACTGGGAAATAAGAAGCAGCTTTCAGCTGCGTGGGCATCCTTGACTTCTCTGTCTAAGCTGTTTTTACTTGATTGAGTGATCAGCAAGTCATCAGGCTTGAGTGGGAGTCTATAAGACGACCAAGAGGAGGATTCTATGGCAACTCAGGGTGCCTGACAATTCTCTCATTATGTGTTGTGGCACGTGGGCTGGAATGAAAATGAGGAGAGATCCAAGCTCTAGCCTTGGTTTGATGTGCCACTGGATAAGTCACATATTCTGACTTCAAAAGTCTCGTTCACAAAATAAGAGATTCAGCTGGATGCTATTTGTGAATGACTATGTCAGTAAAGGATTTTATTTTTACTGCCACTGCCTTGGTTCAGGTCCTTAGTTATCTCACCTTGCCTGTTCCAATTATCTCCTGGTTTCCTGGTCTCTCATTACTCTATCTTCCACATTTCTGTAGATTTCACCATTCTGTTTCCAACTCTTCAATTATTTCCAATTTGCTACAAAATGAAGTAAGTTTCTTTTGTGCAGTATTTAAATCTCTTTATAATTTCATTTCCCTTTGTGTCTCCATCCTCATTGTTCTTTACCTTTCATGATATACCATGGTTACACCCTCCCCCTCCACACAAAATATGAAAATATGCGAAATTGGCTGATTTTGCTCTAGCCCTATTCTTTATTTGGCCTTGTATGTAATTATACTACCTACTAGACTTGAAAGGAATGCCTTTCCTCACCATTTGCACCTAATATTCTGCCATTGTAAAAAAATGTACAAATGAAATCTTTTCTTTGACTTCCCCTCCATAAGAAGAGTTGATCATCTCTGACTTTATTCCAGCATTGTATGTGGCACATACTTTTATGTGATTGGACCATATTAAAATTCTTTATTCATGCATTTTTTTCCTTATAGACAGTCATTGAATCATATGTATTTATGCCTATCTAGTTTTTTATATGTCTAGTGGTTGCTACCTAGTGGGTTCTCAAAACATGTTGGTTTATTGGAACTGGAATTAATAGACATAAGCTCCTTAAAGGCAGGGCCCATGACTGTCTTCTTCACCATTGTATGCTCAGTACTAAACACAATATCTGAAACGAAATAGGTGCTCATTGAATAGCTGTTAAACAAATGGATGGTAAGTGGATTGATGAATGTATTAATAGCTTTGTGTTTGAAGATGTCAACCCAAGTTTATCTCAGCTATAGTTATAGTCACTGTTCTCCTAGAATAGTTTTTAATTAGTAGGTGATGTTAATATGATGGAAATGTGATTTATTTTGAAGTATAGTATTAGTTTAACTTGAATGATGAGAAAGTTAGATTAAAAACTTGATTTCTCCCTTTAAGTCACTCAGAAAACGAGCTTCAAAGCTGGTCCTTTCATGCTTCTCATTTGTACTGTATTCGAGGTCAGGATTTTAACCCTTGTTCTGCCATGTGTGTGCTTTATTACCAACTTCTTATACTGCCATTTATAATCTGTCTGTGTAATGTTTATCAGTTTCCTTATTTTAAAAAGTGGAGATACCAATATTTACTGAATTTGTAGGGATGATGTGAAGTCAGTGTGTTAGGGAAGTGGTTTGTTATCTATCAACTACCATACAAAGAAAAAATTTTTATTCTATGTATATGTGTACTCAGTTGTAAAGTTATTTTTCATGGCTAAACCAAGTTCTCTTCCTAAATTTTAATACTATTCTTAGAAAGTCCTATCCCGCGGAAATGAAAATTATTATTTACCTCCATTTGTAATATAAAGAGAGTGATTTAACATTTTCAATTTCCTCTTCTTCACATGTATTAGTCGCCTCAGGCTGCATACACAAAATACCATAGACTGGCTGATTTAAATTAAAGAAATTTATTTCTCACAGTTCTAGAGGGTGGGAAGCCCAGGGTAAAGGTGCCGGCGTGGTCAGGTTCTGGTGAGGGCTCCCTGCCTGGCTTGCGGATGGCCACCTGCCTCCTGCGCCCTCACATGGCAGGGAGAGCTGCAGCTCTCTGGTGTCTCATCTCATAAGGACACTAATCCTACTGATTCAGGACCCAACCCTTATGATCTCATTTAACCTTAATTGCTTCCTTCAAGGCCCTATCAACACATTCAGTCACATTGGGGCTTAGGGTTATAAAATTTGGGGGGAAACAATTCAGTCTGTAGCACCACACTGAAAAAAAAACTGAAATTTTCCCATGTTCTGCTGCCCAGCAGATTTTCAGGTCTCATCTTTTATGTGTATTTTAGTGACCTGGCAATATATATGTGTGTGTGTCTATGTGTACATGCATATATATGCATATCCTTATAGGTGTATACACGCATTCTGCATATGTATATATACAGATATATATTTGTTGGATTTTTATATTAGTTTTTATCTTTTATAGCTATCAACCCCAATATTCCCATCCCAAATCCTCCAATGGCTATTATATAAGTTTAATTGGATTTTTCTTTTTTGGCAAGGAAGCAAAAAAATCTCTACATTTTTGTTAATGTTATGAATTAGCAGGAGATATTCAGAAATAGAGTTGCCTACATGTTGTTTGAAAATTGTTTACAGCAAATAATGAACAAAGCAAGTCAGATTGCCAAAGGCCTGGCTGTTGAGAAAGTGTAGCACATCATTAATTAAAATACAAGTCAGCTTTTCCAGCACTTGTAGCCTGTGGGTATCAAATGTACTCCACTTGATTGAATCAGGTAGTGGCAGCACAGGCATTTTTTATTTTGTGCTGGAAGGGATAACAAAAATGTAAAGCTGTTTTCTGCTACTTCATTTGAAAAATATTATTTTGGAATGAAGGCCTACCAGCTGCAGCAGACAGGCAGAAATAACATAAAATTTACATTATACCCCTTGCACTGTGATTTTAAACAAGGGGGTCTACAACCTCAGACACTCTCATGGCATTGTATTATAGGCAGACCTTTGTCTATGGCCAAGGAAGCAGTTTCCATGGAGATGCAAGGCATTTGACAATGGTCACTGTTTTGGTGGAGAAAATTAATCCAAGCAGGAGACCAGTTTATAGTTATAAGATTTTTTTTTTTCTGTGCAGGAGGAGGGGAAGAAAGAGTTCAGAAGTAGCATAGAAGAAAAACAAATCTGCCTTTTGGGTATTCTTTTTAACATGCTGAAGTCAGTGAAATTTTGAAAAATCACAAACTATGTTTCTAGTTTCAATGCTGATGGGAATTCTTAGGTGAAAGAAAAAAATAGTAAAGAGAATATGATCTTTTATAATACACTTAAATATTTAGCTCACCCCTAGGATAAGTCAGGAAATACTGCTGAGAATGTTTTTTTGTTTTTTTTTTTAAATTCAAGCACTGTGGGTTAATTAAACCAAAAGCAGGTACTTTTGAGCTCTGCCTTGTCCCAAGCTCTTCATGGACAGAGATCACTTTTTATTCATCCTCACATGCCCTTTATCCCACAGTTGGGAAAATAATTTAATCTGTAGGTTTGCCATAAACGTTGTCGAGTGCTGTGGACACACCAAATCATGATGCTCCATAGAGTGGAAAAGATCATAATTTAAAGAGACTTGAGCTGCTATCTAGAGAGTCAGCTTCACCTAAATTAGAGATCCTGTCGAGGTTCAATTTAGACAATATTGATCGATTCATTAATACTTTTGGTTCTCTTGGATTAAAGAGAACATTTAGAAATGTTAGGACTATTTTCAAAAATGCTTAGTGGAGAAATAGGCTTTGTGACAACGGGTGGAATCACAGTGGACAAAAAGTAAAATAGAGCAAATCAAATGCCTCTTTGAGCTGTGGGATCTTGGTCCAGGGATCCCACATCCACCATCAGTGTCCCTCTGCGTAGAATCAGTCACTCCTGGCCACTGGACTGAACTTCTTCCTTATTCCACTCAAAGGTTTGAAATCTCTATAGTGTGCACTAATGGATCAGATTAACCTGCAACCGTTGCAAGCAGATCTCCAGGGTTTAAATTAGTGTATTCCTGCAGCTCTCAAGTTGAGCTATTAAATGCAGCAAATTGAATACAACCAAACTCACTCAGTTCTGCTCACTATTTGACTCTAGGTCGGTCATACTCTAATTTGTAATCATGGTTGGAGAGGTAGTTCTTACCGAGAGTTCAGTGGGACTTTTGCTTGTCATTTAGAAAGTTTTGCCTGACTAAGGAAGCTCCTCATTGATTTAGGTTCATGATGACTTGAGGCCTCAGAGAAGTCTCAACTACGTGCCATGCAGCCACAGTGTGCAGAGGGGCTGGCTTCTGTCTCAGTTGCAGGAGCAACACCCTCTCTAACCTACCTGTGCTTTACCAGGGAAGCGATGTTCTATGATGGCAAATTACGTTTTCTCCTTCCTCCCTCCTTCTCTTCCTCTCTCCCTTTTTGCCTACCTTCTTTTTTCACCTGCTGATTAAATATATGCTAAATCTGTTTCTCCCGGTTTTTTGTCTTCTTTCATTCCTTCTTTCTGGTGTTTAGCACGAGGTCATTACATTTTTTTCCGAGTCATTTTAAAGCCCCTGTTTCAGCAACATTTCCTCCAACCTTCTTCCTTCCCTTATTCCTCCATTCTGTCTGCTTTAGGTACAAAGCGGATTTTCTTCCTTCCAAATCCCTATTCTGCCAGAAAAATTTGCCTTAGAAATTAAGGGCACATACACAAGGTTATAAATTGGCCACTGATACATCAGTGCTCGTACTTCCATCCTCTCCTTTCTCCCAGGTTTTTTAGCTGTTTGCACGACCATGAGACAGCAGACAGTTCTCAATGCTATCTTGGCCTTTCTTGTTTTTTACTTCCTCTCTCTTGTGGGAATGCAAATCTTCATTGCTGTGGAGCAACTGATTGTGACCTTATGTGTTAGCAGTTCTGTTACTTGAGAACTAAAAATAGGCCTTAATCTTCTCAACATGTGAGGATCCAAAAGGGGCTCTTTGATTAATAGCTGCCTATATGTAGTGGCATCAGCGTCCTCCTCACAGCAGACTGGCAGTGGGGGAAGGGCGCTGGTAAAAGGAGGCAGAGCTGCAGCATTGCCATTTGTTATGGATGACTTGTTTTTTCCCCAGAATGCAGCTCTTTCCTGACTTCTGTGCTCCATTGAGAAGACCACTTCTATAGGCAAACGCTGTGAAAAATATACCACAAAACATAGGCTGCATAGTTTTTTTTTATTTTGAAGGCTAATTTAAATTTTTTATTTTATGTGTCAGTTCTCACAAGTTGCTACATTTACTGTATAACAGAATTCTAGAGAACCTAGCATTCAGTGGTGCTTCAGTAATTAAACAAATCTTTCTTCCCCCCCAAAAAGGGACCTAGGCATCAGACTTCAAATTATAATCAATTTTTTTTTAAATCACTGGTTGCTTTGGAGGGGTGAATGAGATTCTGAATGCTCATAGTTCCGATTGGCTTAACACCTGCCCATATTTGAAATCCACATTCAAGTACACATTGGGTCAAACTCTAACCAGATGTAGGTACACAGGCAAGTTATTGGATTTCTTGATGATGAATAGGAAGCAGACAATGCACCTGTCTGGTTGCAGAAAGGATTTGCATAAAAATGAAGGAATAGTACATATGCTTATGTAAAGTATTGATTGACAGGATCACTCATATATGTTAAAAAAAAAAACAAAACACAATGCAGTTTTTCTACATGAAACACACACACGCATGCATTTGCCAACAATTAAGAAATGTGTTGATAGGCTTGGTCCACATTAGAATGATTTGATTTCCTGGCATATTTATCCGCTGAAGAAGTGGAAACACCATAATATGCCATCAGTTAGATGTTAGATTAGCGAGGTCACTGATTACAATATGCTATTTGCCCTTCGATCTTTTATGCTTAAGGTAGAAGGAAGGGGTGAAAATTATGGAACAAACTGCCCATAGAGACATGAGATACCTAAAGAACAATGCTGTTTTTATTGAACATGAAGTTTCCATGATGGGTAATATGGGTAGTATAAACTCTCCTTTTGAGAATTCAAATTTCTCACCTGAAATCAACTGACTTGAAGCAGGACACCCCAGAGAGAATCTATAATATAGGGAAAAACAAAATAAAATGTACTCTAGTTTTGTTCTATTTCGTTTTTAAATCTAAATATTCCTTCAGGTTTTTACTGAATTTGCTCTTGTATGGACTTATCCATTTGGAATAGTCCCTTCCTTAACCTATAGGCCACCAAACTGTTTATATTTAACTTTTGCCTGGGACGTTTTTTCTTTGTTCTAAGTCATGGGTTTTGTAATGATAATCCAATTCTGATTGAAAATGCATTTAAACAATAGACTTTATGTTTTGAACCTTATTTTTAACATTAAAATATATTTAATAATTAGACCACGTGTGAAAGATATGTAAAGTTTAAAATTATCATTGTGCTCAAGCATAATTTTCATCACTATAAGAAAATATCTTGAATAAGTTTGTTATGTACAGAGAGAGATGATATTAATGTAAGATATACGGTTTACAGTTTAGAATGTGAATGGCAGTACCATTATAGTTATCTCAAATATCACTTAAGATCCCACCAATCCAGATGGCATGAATTCCATTATCTTTCTGCTATGGGTCACCCCTCACCTGATGCAGTCAGAAAGCTTTCAGAGCACTTTCTTGTCACTAAGGAACGGTCATATTTGTTTTTATCTTACAGATACAGATGTAGTCCTTGCAGTGAGAACATTTAGGAACATTCTTCCCCTGCTACCCAAAGCTGTTTTTCTACAGTAAGTTGTTCCATCTGGGTTGGCAACTTTACTGGCCAAAGTCAGAGGGTCACAGATGAAGCCTGGAGAGTATAATCAACCTATCCTCATCTTCTCAGTGGTGCCAAAGTGTGCTCTCCCTGTTACTAGATAACTAGTCTATTGTTCCTCTTTATTGCTTGATCCAGGGTCCAATGGTGAAGCACCTGGAGTTAAACTTAGTTGCATCAGCTGGACTTTTATGTTGCTGTTGTCTACATCAAAGGTAGAGGGTTTGGGAAAGCAGATCAAATAGGAGCAATCTGAAAGTCCTTCTACTTCTTTATGTTGTCACTGCCAGTATGGAAGACATTATTTCCACTCCTTCTGCCTGGGTGGCTTATCTGATTGCCACTTGGGATCCACTATCTGCTCTTCTTTGCTATGTTCTGTACCCTTGTGGTGGGAGATTGGGAGAATAGAAAAAGGGAAAGGTCATGGTATTTATTCTTCCTCACCCTAGTTCCCTCCATCCTGGGATATGGCTTTAGTATTGGCTGCATTCATTTACAAAAGACCATGGCTTCCTTTTACTGGCTCCTCTCCTATCATTATAACTTTCAGTGCTGCCCTTGACCCTTTAGAGCCAAAGGTCACAATAGTTCAGCATCATTCCTAGTTTCTGGGTGCTCCACCATCCCTTACTGGTTTCCTTAACCCTGCTCACATCTCTGTAAATGGTTCCTTTGTTAAACCTTTTTAAATTATTTCCTTTGAATAGCACATTTGTTTCCTGCCAGGATCCTGGCTGATAAATGGCCAAACACTTATGGCCAGGATTGAGAATCTGTCTTCCATCGTAGTAATGACATCATGTAATAGCCGGTCTACTAATATCCTTTTACTCTCATGGGGGCTTATCTAAAGATTTTATTGGTTTCCCTGAATTTTGGTTGTAGATTACCTGTGCCACCCTGACTGTTTTCAATAGTTTTGAATTTAATTCTAGTGTTTTTTTTGGTGAGGGTTGAAGGTGGTTACCTCTATCCTTTACCTCCCAATTAATCTCTGTGCTTCTTAGCCCACCCCTTTCAACAACTTTTAACTTATATCAGTTACTTAACGGATTAAAAATATTAATAACTGTATGTTATGGGCCGGGCGCAGTGGCTCATGCCTGTAATCCTAGCACTCTGGGAGGCCGAGGCGGGCGGATTGTTTGAGCTCAGGAGTTCGAAACCAGCCTGAGCAAGAGCAAGATCTCGTCTCTACTAAAATTAGAAAGAAATTAATTGGACAACTAAAAATATATAGAAAAAATTAGCCGGGCATGGTGGCACATGCCTGTAGTCCCAGTTACTTGCGAGGCTGAGGCAGAAGGGTTGCTTGAGCCCAAGATTTTGAGGTTGCTGTGAGCTAGGCTGACGCCATGGTACTCACTGTAGCCTGGGCAACAGAGTGAGACTCTGTCTCAAAAAAAAAAAAAAATAAGTATACGTTAGCCATTAGAGAAATGCAAATAAAAACCTCAGATACCACTTCATATCCAATAAAATAACTATAATTGATAAGACAGATAATAATAAGTATTGGTAAGAACGTGGAAAATTGGAACCTCTTACTACTAGTGAGAATGTAAAGCGATACAGACACTTTGAAAAACAGTTTGCAGTTCCTTAAAAGGTTAAACATAAACCACCATATCACCCAGCAATTTCACTTCTAGGTATATACGTAGGAGCAATGAAACCCTGCATTAATAAAAATACCTACATAGGAATGTTCATAGCAGCATTATCCATAATGCCCCCAAAAAGAAGCAACCCAACTGATGAGTGGATAAATAAAATATGGTATTCATATGATGAAATATTATTTGCCAATAAAAAGGAACGT
>CAUYSK010020073.1:0-29338 GCA_963575035.1 Avahi laniger | reverse complement strand
ACACACACACACACACGCACACACAGAGGCCGGTGTCCCTTTTGCGCAGTCTGGGCCCCTCCACCCTTTCTTGCCTCCTTCCCGTCTCCCACGGACCCCCCACTCCCCTCACTTCCAGCGCTTCTCCGCTGTAACCCCCAGTAGTGCTTCAGAAACAGAACAAGGGCGACAGCCCAGGCTTTCCGCAGGGACCACCCTCCCAGTCCGTCCCCGCGCTCCTCAATGCCTTCTACTCATTGGGACCAGCTGGGGCCAGGCCCGCATGGACGCCCCACCACCAAGCCCAGTGAACAAAGCTCTCCTGTCCTCCTTACTCATGTGTGCTTGACAGACTAGCAGGGAAGCCAGCATTAATCAATTACACAAATAATTAATTGAGTGCATTTGTCCTAAGTGCTGTTAAAAAGAAATACAGGGATCCAAGAGATTGCATAACAGGGTTGGTGGGGGAGCTAATTTAGTCCAGGAATTGGGGCAGACTTCACCAGAAAGCCACTGGTGGGATCTTGCTGGAGCAGCTCGGAGAATGGAGATATGAATAGAGAGTGGTTATGTTGTTTCTTTGTTACAGGCTTATGCTGTATTTATATAATAACATTATGTTGTTTATATTCTATTTGCATTTTTGTGCTGCATGTGTTACTTTCGTTCTTCTTGCGAGGTCCTCACCTTACAGTTTACAAAGCACTTGTCCACCCTTCATGTCCCGGGCTCCTCACCCAGGCCCCTGGAGGCGGCAAGCCCCTCACCTGTTCAGTGCAAAGGGCTTGGGCTTTGGGGTCAGGCCATCCTGAGTCCCCATCTCAGGTCTGTGACTAACTCTCTCTGTGACCCTGTGCTCACCACTCTCCCTCTCTGATTTTCAATCTTCCCGGCAGTTAAATGGGTCAGATAGTGGTCCCCACCCACCAGTCAGGGGACCTACAAAGTCCTAGGGCAAGGTTCCCATTAGACATCTGCAAAATTAAAATATAATATACAGAAAACATAGTGGGTGGGTTTTTTTAAAAATAACACTATAGTTATTTAAGGGAAGTAGCTGTCTTTTATTCTGAGATAATGTCTTACATTTTTACATTAAAATATCCTTTATTTTGTGAAATGATGGTGGTATTTTTTTTGAAAAATATCTTTAATTAGCAAGCTAGCAACCCCTTTTTTTAAGGGCTTATTTAATCCCAAAGATGGGGACTGGTTGTTGAGCCCTCCTTTTAGCTTCCAGAGCTTCCATGTGAGGGAAGATTTTCTGAGTCCGAACAGTGACCCCAGCTTCTCGCTTCACAGGCTCCAGCCGCCGCTACCAGGTGAACGCAGTGCACACCAGCAAGGCCTGCGGCGTCATCAGCAAATACACAGCCTTCGTCCCTGTGGACGTGAGCAAGAGCCGGTACCTGCCCACCGTGGTGGAGTACCCCAACTCCGGTAAGGCAGGCGGGGGGCTCGGGCTCTCCTGAGGGACGGAGGGAGGGGGCTGAGATAGGAAGGATCGTGCAACTGCAGGAAGGGTGCAAGGCAGGGCCTGGAAGCAGAAAGGCCCCCAGCGGATGTTCTGGGCACCGTGGGGTGGGGACACGTGCTCTGCAGAGGCTGTGAAATCATCCCAGTCCCTTTTTCCCACCAATGAAAATGTCTTCATTTCTCCAGCTGGGACAATGATATGCACTTATTGTAGAAAATTCCAAAATATAGAAAGATATAAAATAAATAAAACTGATGGCCATCTAGGAAGGAGTACTACTTACCTCCTTGGGGTGACCATCCTTCCAGACTTCTCTCTACCGATACCTACGTGTATAGAAGTCAAAAGACAGATCGTTTTATGTGAATTGGATCATACCAATATGTGCTATATTGTACAAAATATGGGTAATGGAGAGTGTCTCTCCATGAAGGTAAATCTACATTCTCATTTTAGTAGCCACAGCCCACTCCACTGCAGGGAGCTAGCGTCTTCGTAATGGCCAATGAGAAAGGGTTCCAAAACATGTTGTATATATTTTAAATCAACTAATCCTCAAAACAGCTCTGCAAAGTAGATACAATTATTGCCCCCATTTTGCAGATGGGAAACAGAGGGGTTAAGTAACTTTCCTGAGGTCACACAGCAGTGAGGAACAGAGCCAGGCTTTGAATCCCAGTGTCCTGGCCCCAGAGGCTGAGTTCTCTCCTACTCATCCCTCCTTCCTCTTAGATACATCACCGCACCTACCGGGTACAGTGCACGCTATCTGGGAGCTGGGCACACAACTTTGACTCACATGGTACAAAAGTAATTGATGTAACCAAACACTTGTACCCCCATCATATTCTGAAATTTTAAAAAAAGATATATCACAACCTCGTTAGCCTATTTAGACATTTAGTTTATTCCCCATTTGGTTACTGTAAATTATACTGCTGAGAACATCTTTGTGTGTCTGTCTGGTGATCTCCTCGGAATTAATGAACTCTTAGAAGTAGGATTGCAATGTCAAGGGTCTGCATATTTAAAATTGGGATGAACGTTGCCAAACCACCCCGCCCGCCCCAAAGGTTGTTCCAATGTCCATCCTCCCCAATACTCAATATTGTTTACCTTTCTCGACTCTGCCAGTCTGATAGGTGAAAAAAGAATCCCTCTTGGACCATTTCTTGCATTTTTTTGTGGTTCATGTGTATGCACTTTCATGCTTTTTGTTTCTAAATTACATTTTTCTGTCCTTCGTGATCCCCTTTTTATTTTTTAGCAGATCTCCAGAAAGAATCGTGTTGGGAAGAAAATGTGCCCTTCCTCGTTCCTCCTGCCCATTTTTCTTACTGGTGGTCCCGAAATGATCAACTTCCCATCCCATCTCCCCTCAATTGCTGTCATTTCCAGCAATGCAGCAGCCAGCCTTACCCAGGCCACACCCTCACTGAGTGGTTTCATTATTCACATTGCTAGGACGACTGTCCCTCCCGTCTCCCACCGATCTCTGCCAGCACCTGCAGCCACAGCCTAGGAAGTCAAGCACCCGCCCATATCTGAACCCAAGCCCCAAAGCCCCCCTAAGAGCTAGGTCTGCACTTTCCCAAGTGGGTTCCAAGAAACTAGAACCCTAGTTTCATGTCATGCCATCCAGCACAAAAATAGAAAATACCGAATTAGGAACTACATTTAGGAACCACTGGATTAAATAAAGCTCAAAAGCTTTCTTCACTGCAGAACTTCTCAGAGGCTTTAGTATGTCGATATACATCAAGATGCTCAGAGAATGGACTATAGTAGGCAGTCTCTTCAAAACATGTTTCCCAAGAGAACTTTATCTTTTTTAAGGAACAACTTAAAAACTGGTGTTCTCTGAAAGTGGGGTTCCCTAAAACGTACTTTACGGTGCTGTGACTTCATCTCTCTTCCATCTACCACCTATTGGTGATACCCTGGGACTTCAGGGGTCCTCCCTGCAGGAGGAGGGCCTGGGATGTGGGTTTCTGAGTTAGTGGACAGAGAGAAGGAATACAAAGTGTTTCTGAGAAAACCAGTCTTTCGACTAACTAGAAACCATTGCTGCTTCCTGAACATTCTGTGAGCAACAGTGTCTCCCCAGCAAGGTAGGTGCTATTATCTCCACGTTCCAGGTAAGGACACACTGTGGCTCAGCGTGGTTAGCACTCCATCCAGCTGGCAAGAGTGGGGCTGGGCCTCAAACCCCAGTCTCTCTGACTCTAAATCTCATGGTCTTACCGTGGACAATGCCTTCCCGCCTCTGGAGAATACCTTCCTGCCTTTTGGAAAGGCTGAAGCCAGAATCTGCCCCGCCAGCCTTGGGGAAGAGGGGAGGACTGGCACATGTGTACCCAGCTGCACCTCCTCCTTGTCTTCCCTGAAGGTGCCGCGCTGCGCATGATCAGCTCCCGGGTCCTGACCCGACAGCGGAGGGAGGCCTCTGCTGGCTTCGGACGGTCCCAGACCATGCTCAGAGAGGACTCGGCAGCTGGAGATGGCAAATTTCAGACCCTAAGTAAGAGCCGCCCCTGAGTAAGAGCATGTTCAGTAGCCTGGGCCCCTGGCGTCGTGGCACCCCCATATCCGAGGCCCCAGAGGCCTCTCTCTGAATCTGCGCTCTGGACTTAGCAGGGCAAGTGCACAGCCAGGCCTGCAGAAGAGGGGCTCAGGATGGCCACAGCACACCACCACTGACACAGCTCTCTCTGCCAGAGAGCAGCACCGCCTCCCCGCCCACGCCCTCCCCCACCTCTCCCCTTCGAGGTCCCTGACCCTACTGGCTGCCCTCTGCCTCCAGCCTCTGAGTCCTCCCAGGCACCAACTGCCGGGAAACCTAATAAGGAAAAAACCCAAGAGCAAAGAGGCAGTTCCACCTGCTTGGGTCCCACCATCTGTTTCTTTCAGGAATCCCGAAAGCTTCCTTTGAGCCTTCTCCTGATTTCACCGTGTCTGCAGTGTGGCTCCCTGGAGAGCCTGACCTTGCACTCCTTCACGGGATGGCTTTGATCCTGTGTGTCCTGCACAGATGTGTGTCTTTCTGTCTCTAAAGACAGCCTAACTGCTGCACTAGTCCTAACCCCTTCCTTGGTGTCCTCGCATGCACGGTGAGGATCTCCTGCCTTCTTCTGTGCATGGAGACGACAGGACGTGAGGAGTCCCGCCTGGCCACCAGCCCAGCTACCCAGACCATAAGAATTTGTTACCCAAGGTACCGGAACCTGCTCACAGACGTTGATGGGTTAGAAAATGAGAACACTGTGAGCGGGTGAAGAAGCAGAGGAGCTCTTCAGGATTAAGGATTCTGCCAACTTCTCCATCCCTTTGGCTCCACAACCCAGGGGAACCAGCCCTACCCCGAGCCAAGCTGAGCTTCCAGTGGACAGGAAATTCCCGGTCCACCCTTTCCGTTCTCTGCGGCTTAGCTCCGGGTGGCCCACGGCTTCCGTCACGTCACAGACCCCCTTCCTTCCAATTGTCCTCTGATTCTTGCCCATGTCTCTGACTGCTAAACTCTCATTCTACCCTAGCTTCTCCCTCCCTGAGGAAGACAGTGGCTAACGCGGAGAGTTTTCCATATGCTGGGCACTGTTCAAATTATCCGTGACTCCTCACGACCATCTTGAGAGAGTTCCTTTTATTTTCCCCACTAAGAGATGAGGACACTCAGGTTAAGTGACTTACTCTAGGGCACACAGCTGCTATATGGTAGAGCCAAGGTTTGAACCCAGAGTGTTTGGCCCAGAGTCCATGAGGTTAGCCTCCCTCCTATCTGCCTTGTGGTTGCCTCAGTCAGTCATTCATTCAGTCATTCAGTCGTTCAGTCATTAGGGCACTCTAGTGCTGAGTGCTGGGGCAATGAGTGGAGCCCCATCTTGGCCCTCACAGAGCTAACGGTCTCATGGCGGGAGGCAGAGGCTTTGCCAAACACGT
The DNA here is from genome assembly GCA_963575035.1 of Avahi laniger. Taxonomy (NCBI): domain Eukaryota; kingdom Metazoa; phylum Chordata; class Mammalia; order Primates; family Indriidae; genus Avahi; species Avahi laniger. The sequence continues at coordinate 23,943 of CAUYSK010020073.1, read as the reverse complement.
TTGCACAAAAAGCTTTTTCTAGGATTTGGACTACCCCCTTCTAGTAGATTTCCCTGTCACTCTCTAGCCCTTGGAAGAGTGGTCATAAAAATATTAACCTCAAACAAAGAACATGTGATTATTATCCCCATTTTACAGATGGGGTAATTGAGGCTCAGAGCCCTATGACAAGTCAGAGCTGTATTCTGGTGCCTCCTGAAGAGCTGGCATGAGCCCCTCCCCAGTGAGGCACAGACCTGGTGAGGAGATGCCCACCCCTCCCCCAACCCCAACCTTCACCCTCAGACAGGCCCCTCACTACTCCTGTCCCCCTGCCTGTCTGTAGCCTCTGGGCTTAAATTTAATCTTTACAGCAACACTGTGAGATAGATACCGTGATCTCCAATTTGCAATCAGAATTTATGAAATAACTTTGCAAGGCCCCATGGCTGGCCAATGCAAGAATTGGGATTTGAACCCAAGCACATCTGACCTCATGGTGGGGCAATGGTTATATTTCGGAAGATGAAGGCCATCCTAGCCAGGGTGGAAACCCTGACTTTGCTCCCCCAGCCCACCCCTGGGCACTGTGAACTAGACCAGCACTGTCCCTGGGGACGGTGAGGAAGGGAGGGCTGGGAGAGGTTGCGGCTCACTGGCTCCTCTGTCCTAGATGGGGAGACCAGCCCCACCGTGCCCTTGAATGAGACCATATCCCTTGGCCAGGAGAAGCACGCTGCTCCCAAAGGTGAGTAGGCAGTGGGTGCTGCCTCTCCTTAATCAGGAGGGCGGTTGTGATTGGTCCTGGGTCAGGAGAGTGTCCTAGCACCAACATGTCCCCAGGACTGCGTTGATTCCTCAAAACAGTTCCTATGTGGGATGAGTAGGATTATCCCCAATTTAACGATGAGGCATTTTGGGAGGCTGATGCAGGAGGATCACTTGAGGCCAGGAATTCAAAACCAGCCTAGGCAATATAGTGAGACCCCTGTCTCTACAAAAAATAAAATAAAAAATTTAGCCAGACGTGGTGGTGCACATCTGTAGTCCCAGCTACTTGGGAGGCTGAGGCAGGAGACTCACTTGAGCCCAGGAGTTTGAGGTTGCTGTGAGCTATGATTGTACCACTGCACTCCAGCCTGGACAACAGAGCAAGATTCCATTTCTAACAAAACAATTTTTTACAAAATAAGATAAATAAAGATGAGGAAACTGAGGCTTGAATAGGTGAAGTGACTTGCATGGTGACACAGCATGTCCATGAGAGAGCTGGGCCTGGAGTCAGGCGTCCCGATTCCAGCCGAGGGACGACTCTACCACCCGCTCTGCCCAGGGTCCTCCAGCAATGTGCTGGGGAGATCAACTCGATGTCCCCCTTTGGGAACAAGGGGGGTTGATGAGAGCTGTCACTGTCCCCCTCACAAGTAATCTCCCAGAAAGTGCCAGGGGCCACCTACCAAGGAAACTGGAGGCCAGTTTTTTACATGTGGAGGCACATATTCCACCTTCCCCATACCACCCGAGACAGAAACAGCCCTGCACCCTAATGGCCGGCTTGAGTCTCTAGGGACATAGGGTCTCCAGGGACACAGGGGTATAGTCGGGCCCCCGCCCCTCTCTAGGCCTCTATTTCTGCAGCTGGGCAGTGAGCAGTTGGGTAGGGTCATCTGTCCAGCCTCAGCTCTGTCATTCTGTGCCTCTCCAGATCCCCTGCGCAGTCTGGCCACCAATACCCTTTCTCCCACGAAGGCCTCAGAGACTCTCTTTGGCTCCAGGTAAGTGGGACTTCCCACGAGGGCACACTCATTTTCCTGGGGGAGTTCCTCGCTTGGAAGGCCAGAGGCAGGTCCAGCCTGACATTTAGATCGGCGCTACCCAGAGCTGTCACTGTCCTCCAGGCCTCGCACCGCCTAAGATCTGCCCCTTGTAGGTCACCAGCTACACTTCCTTGGTCCCTGTTCAAGCGCAGACCCCGCTGGGAGGGTTGGCACACACACTCTCTGACCACCGGGCTGGGCAACAATGCGACATCAAAAGAGGGGCATGAACGAACACTGCGCCTGGTCCTGGCTGCTGCTAACTCGCTGAGTGACATGGGGCAGGTGCCTGCCCCTCTCCCCAGGCCTCCGTTTCCCCAGCTGTCAGACGAGGAGTCGGGAGGAGGCTGTCTGTTGAATGCCTTCTGGCCCTGACTTGCAGAGGGTTCTGGGTGGGTACTAGGAGGTGGGATGACGAGCGACACCCCGCTGCACCTGCACAGGCTGAAGCTCAGCAAGTCCAGGCTGCTGACGCGGGCGGCCAAGGGCTTCCTGAGCAAGCCGCTGGGCAGAGATCCAGAGCCCACCTCGGGGAGCCAGAGCTTCGACTACATACCACTGGTGAGTGCCCCGACCCCAGGCCCACCCCACTGCCGCCCAACTAAGCAGCAGGGCCCCCCTGGGATCCCCTGCCCACCCCTCTACCTCCTCAGAAGACTGTCGGGAAGCTCAGATCCCCGAGTTCTCCAGCTTCCCGGAGCTTCCCACCCAAGTAGCCAGCAGGACAGAGGGAATTTGCATGCGCCTCCCCCACCCGGGGGTCCAGGGATTTTGCTAGAAGCCAGCACCGCATCACAAAAATTCCTTGCAATTTGCTGTCTTCGCCTTAAAAACTTGTGGGAATTTTGCTTTCTGCTCCACCATCTATGTGTGTCTGTTTTTCAGTACATAAAAATAAGCTTTGAAATGACTCACAAGCGAGTAACATTAACACCTCAGGGACATGCACCGTGTTTAGCAAGTGGGTCTGCAGATGCTCTAGCGTGCTGCGGCCGGGTGGGAAGGTCCCGAGTGGGTTTCTCTGAACTGCGGAGGAAAGGAGACATCTGGGGCCCCTCGGGTCTTGGGGAACAGAGGGTGCTCGAAGGAGGGACACAGTTTGAGCTTCACGGTACATTCCTGTCCCTGTACACCCAAGTGCATAATGTCACTCTGAATTTCCAAATACCCAGGGCAACAGAACACTGTGTGAATATTCACTCAACAATTATTTCTTGAGTCAGGTGCTAGACCCTGAGGGGACAACCTTGAACTAGACAAATATAGTCCCTGCTCTTATGGTGCTTAGCATCTAAGGGAACCTGGACAGGGAACTGGGCGGTTCTAATCCTTGGAGCTGTGAGGTCCAGTTCAGTGGAGGAGTCCACAGGGTGGACACCTAACCCAGGCTCGAGCTGGGGTCAGGGTGGCATCAAGCCTGACTTCCTGAAGAAAGTCATGGCTAAACCCAGACCCGAGGTGAGGACCTATGGAGGAGAGAGAGAGCATGGCAGGTGGAGAATGGATTTGAGGGGTGAGAGCCGAGGACAAACCCGGGCTGGCTCGTGTAGGGCTTTATTAATCACACTTTGGGCTTGCTCTAAGAGACGCCGAAGCCATGGAACTGTGCCTCCCCACGGAGCATGATCCCGCCTTACAGAGATCCCTCCTCCTGTGGGACAGATGGGTGGGGTGGGGACAGGGGAGAGAGAAGAGACGAATGGTGGCCTGCAGGACAGTGTAGACAGAGGATCTACTGGGACTTGGAAACTGGTGGGTGTGAGGGAGGAGGAGCGGGACAGCTGCCCAACTCCCCTGCGTGGCAGGGGACAGTCCCAGTGGCCGAGCCAGGCCCACCTGCCCAGGACGAGAGGCAGGTTTGGAGCGAAGACGCTGACTTGGGCTTGGAGAGCAGTTAGTCTGAGGTGCCCGTGGGATAAAGACGGGGATGCTCAGCTGGCCCGGGCACCCCCAAATGCCCCGGGCAGCTGGGGTGGGGTGGCAGTGTGGATGCGGACGGTGCGTGGCCTGGGGCCCAGGGGCTGACACGTCTGAGGCCCACTGAGGGGCTTCCCCACACACAGGTGTCTCTGCAGCTGGCCTCCGGAGCCTTCCTGCTCAACCAAGCCTTCTGCGAGGCCACCCACATCCCCATGGAGAAGCTCAAGTGGACCTCGCCCTTCACCTGCCACCGGGCGTCGCTCACTGCCCGCCAGTCCGGGTCTAAGACCCCGAGTCCCCAGCTGTGCACCAGCCCCTCGTCTCGGCATCCCTCCTGTGACAGCTTCTCCTCGAAGTCTCCCGCCGCCGAGGGCAGGCCGGGCCTGGAGCCGCGGGCGGCGCTGGAGCACACGGGGAAGCTGTGGGCCACGGTGGTGGGGCTGGCGTGGCTGGAGCACAGCTCGGCCTCCTACTTCACTGAGTGGGAGCTGGTGGCGGCCAAGGCCAACTCGTGGCTGGAGCAGCAGGCCGTGCCCGAGGGCCGCACCCGGGGCACGCTCAAGGCCGCTGCCCGCCAGCTGTTCGTGCTCCTGCGGCACTGGGATGAGAACCTGGAGTTCGATATGCTCTGCTACAACCCGAATTATGTGTAGGAGGGGGCGGGGAAGGAGAGGGACAGGAGGGGCCATTTCGGCCTGGTGGGGAGAATTTTGAAGCTGTAGCCAATATAGCAGTTGTTGGAAAGAGCCGTGGACTGGCAGTCAGGAGGCCTGAGTGCAATCCCAACTTTGCTACCACCTTGCTGTGCAACCTTAGGCCAGTCCCTGCCCTGTCTGGGCCTCAGCTTCCTCCTCTATAAAATAAGAAGGTTAGATGAGGGAGTCGGACTAGATCTCAAATGGTTCAAAGGTTCCTTTCTGCCCAGACATTCAGGCAGTTTTCTGCGGCCTCCTGCTACTGCGGAGAGGTGGCGAGAGAAGATGCAAGTTAATCCTGAGTCCTCTCTGGAGGTAGATCACGTGGGCGCACAGTAGGAACAGCAACGCCTCCCGAAATAAAAGGATGGATGACAGAATGTGGCCACGACAAGTGCCAGACACACAAGCTCCAATCTCGGCTCAGAGAGACCACCTAGTCAGTTGCATTGTGGGATAGGTTCTTGTCTCCACGGTGACAATCTGGGACCCCCCAATCCCACTTCAAAGCCAATTGGACAACTTTCTCTCCCAACACTTTACAAAATTGTGGCTCAGGGGCCTTTCTTTCAGCTAGGAAGCTCCCTCAGTACAGTTCCGTGTTAGTTTGCAGGTCACGTGTGGCTTCCTGTCTGCCAAGAGGTGATGGGCAGGCCCAGGGGCGACACCTTGAGAGCTGAAGTGTTAGATTTAAGTGATCGTATGTGCAAAAATAGTCTGAAAAGAATGGACGTGGTCACAGATGTTAGTGAAGAAACCAGCGACACCATAAATAATTTACACACTTTTCGGGGATTAGGTAAAGCCAACTCCACCCCTGGCACTGAGGAGCGAGGGAGGCATCTCTGAGTTCACTGCATCCCAGGATGGGGCCTCCCACCACACCAGTGTCGGAGGGGAGAGGAGCCTCTGTGCCGCAGAGGACCACACTTGGCTACAGGCATTTGGGGACAGCGGCTTTGGCTGGGAGGCAGGATTTGTTTGGTGAAATGAAAGAATCTCAAAACTTCAAAGTAGAAGCCCCCAGGGGCTTCTTTCCCTTAGGCCCATGTGTCTGTCCCCACATGGGGACTGGAGGGCTCCGGCCTCAGGTTCCCTTGTGGCTGGTGTCAAACTGCCCAGTATCCTCTGCCCGGCAGACTCCCCTGGAGGTGGGTCTGGACCTCTCCAAAGAACCCGCCAGCTTGGGACCCCAGGCTGAATCTCTGCACCCCGAAACCCCCTCTCTCCCTCAGGCCTTGCCCTCTCCTCATCCAATTGCTCTCCCAGGTCCCATGGCCCTGGAGTGAGGTTCCTCTTTGGGACACCTTGAGACCTCAACTTACCAAACAGCCCGTGGGGGCCCCGTGGGCTCTTGGGCAGTCCTGGCTTCGTGAAGACTCAAGGAATGTCCAGTGATCGGCAGGGGCTGGAAGGAGGAGGGGGCTCCAGCAGAACGCCCACGGGGTGTGAAGGGGAAGAGGCAGCCCCACAGGCTGCAGAGCCCTACCCCCCACCCGGACCCATCCTCCCAGCCCTCCTGCTGTGCTGCGGAATCTCCCAGCAGGTGTTCTCCCTGCGGCCCTTTTGAGATTTAAGATAAAGTCGCATGCTCGCTGACTGGCTCTGCTTCAGACTCACCCTCTCGGGAGGGACCTAGGCAGTCCCTGACACCATGGCCACCACCACCCCAGGCGGGGCAGGATGCCAGTCAAGGAAGTTGGCTTAGTGTCACCAAGGGGGACCAAGGGCGTAAGTTGTCTTGCTCAAGGCTCCAAGGAGGTGGAGTGGAGCTTTGTCACCTCCTGCAGACCTCCCCTCTCCGCCACCAAAAACCCTTTTGTAGCTATGCAGGCAGCAGTCCCAGCTTCAGGGTCAGGATGGAGGGAGGTGGCATCCACTTCCTGGCCCACTGCTAATGGAACAATTGTCAGGTTGCAGGTCAGAATGTCTGGACTCAGGCCTCAGCCCCGACACTGGTGTGGGCAAGTGGCTTCCCCTCCTGGGCGCACTGCCGCTGGGGGCTTCCTGCTGCTCTGACGGTCCCAGATTCTCTGCCGCTGGGATGTCGCCCTCCTAGTGAACATGAATGTGCTGTAGTTCTCTGTGTGACCTTGAACAAGTGTGTGCGTTCTGGGCCTTTTTCCTCCTCTATATAATCAGGGTGGACAGGGCCATCCAGCGCCCCAGCCCCCACATAAGCCTGATCCTGGGTCTCCGGATGTTGGTGTAGACAAGACAAGCCGGGGTTTGAGGTGCTCCAGCCCCTGCCCGGTGTGGAACCAGTGGCACAGATGCCTGGAGGAGTAACTGAGAAACCCAGCAAGGTGGCGGGCACGCCGCCCCCTTCTCCAGGGAAGCTTCGCAGCCCCAGTCCCGTGGCAGCCACTGGAGCTCTGCAACCCATTTGATGCACAAGCAAATTGCTGATCTCCAAAACCCCTGCCTCCCCTGCCCCACACAGAAGGCAGAGAGGAAAAAATCCTCATTGATTGCAAATAACCCAAGGGCTATGGGGGGATGTCTGAACAAGAGACATTTTTAAAGAACTTTAGTGGCATTGAGATGACACGTGGCCTCAGGAATCTGCTACCAGGATTGCTAAGCAGGGGACCTAAGGGACTAGCTTTAAGGAAAAGATAAGAACCTTAGGTAATTAGTACATGCATTGAAGCTAAAGTGGTTCCAAAGGTTCTCAAGTAGGTGAAACATTGACCCTGCAGTCTGGTTTAATTCGGATTAATCTGTCAAACCAGCCCTTGCTTTCTAGGTCGTGCCAAGGAACATTCATGCCCCGCGTAGTCTGAAGACATGCCTAACGGCACTGTCGGACAAAGCCCAGCCTGCAAGCTGCCTTCAGTGGGAAAATCACTGAGCCAAGAGTTGGAGAACCTAAGTGTTGGTCCCAACTCTACCACCAGTGTGCTGTGTGACTTTGGCAAATTGCTTGCTTTCTCTGAGCCCCAGTTTCATCTTTAGTAGAATGATGGAGTTACACTAGATCAGCATGTCCAACCCTGTTCCTCAGGTGAGACGTGAATAAGCAACCCATGAGAAACTGTTCTATGGGCAGATATGTTGGGGAAACACCAGGAAAACAAACTTCTTTAGGTGAGAAAACTCAACCCATTGATGTGCTAATGTGCACTGCTGGCTCAGTGAGGCCGTCTAGCCAGAGGGCTACTCAGTTGAAAAATGCTGGTCTAGATCTCCCTTAGGGTTCCTGGGCCCCGAACACTCAGAAAGTCTTGAGTGCCTACTGTGTGCCAGGCATACTAGGGTCCCACAGTGAACATAGAGGTGCTGTCCCTGCCTTTTTTGGAGCTTGGCAAGAAGCATTTGAAGAGTGTCTGCTTCATGAGCCATTTCCCCACTCCCCGGTGTTCCGAGTGGGTTGGTCTTGACTGGTCCCCGAATGTCCTGCCTTGTGTGGATGTGGCCTCAGACCAGGGCTGTGGAGGCACCATTGGCCCTGACACCAGCTCCCTGAGCTTTGAGACACTCACTTGCGGTTTGGGTGCAGCTGACCACAATAGCAGGTAGTCTCGCGCAGCCAGAGGGGAGCTCCTGCCGGGGGCGTCCTTGTTCAGGTAGAACAGGGGTGTCCCTGAAACAGAGTGCCCTGAGGGTCCAACCTCCTGTCACACGTAGATACAGACGTGTAGACGTGTAGATACAGAGGCCTGTCTCTGAGGCCCCTCACTCAGGAGACCAACTCCAGATCCCGGGAAAACTGGGCCCACGCTTGGGCAGACTCACACTGGACTTGTCCACAAGCAGCCTCGGTTTCCAGCCTGCACCTGTGTTTCCCAGCCGGTCCCCTCCCTGTGGGCCAAGTGAGTGGCACCCGCTCTCCTCCACTGCCCTGACATGCCACTCACTGTGGCTGATGAATGGAGTGGCCGCTCCCCAGACGAGCTCCGGGGGTTTTCACCTGCTCTTCAGATTCATGAACAGCAAGGGTTCCTCCTGCTCCCTTTAGCCAGTTCACCAGAATAGCTGTCACAAAATGTTTCTGGATGTTTCCTCTAAATCCTGACTTGATCCCTACCCTTACCTGAGGGCCAACTTTCTTCCTCTCTTGGCTACTGTTCCCCTTCTCTCTCCCTTGCAGGGCCTCCCCGTGAGAGGGAGGGAGGAAAGGGGTCTCCCCATCTGTGTGCAGCGCCCCCCAACCCCGCGACCGGCCGCCCAGTTGACCCGCCTGGCTGGAACCCGGCCCTCGGGGGTCCATGTGCTGCCTCTCACCACTCGCACGCTGTGACCTCTCCGAGTGGTCCCCAGACACACATACATTCTGCCCTCTGAGTGCCCTGGGAAGGGAAAAAGAAGGTATTACCACCCCAGGAATGGGGCGTGTATTCACTGCCATGGCACTTGGGAGATCTTTCTTTTCTCACCAGTCAAGCAGGGACTAGAGGAAGGAAACAAAAGAATGGGCACGTTCTTCAGCCGTGACATAGCACGCCCATGGTGCCAGGGTAAATGAGCAGGGCAGCAGGAGTGTGGGTGGCGCTTTGCAGCTGGATAATCTGATCCGCAGAGATCTGTCTCAAGGTCGGGGGCTTGGTGGCAGCTCCAGGCCCCTCCTCTAGAGCTCCCCGAGACCTTTGTGTCCACCCCTGCCCCCCAGCCTGTTGACTTTGGCCTTGACACACAGCCTCCCAAGGTTCCTGATAAGGTAGGGTTTCTCCTGTTCATGCTGCAAATCTTCTTGGCTCAGGGCCAGCTATCTGGAGCTTACAGCCGCGTCCCAAGGCAAAGCGCCTCGTCTCAGTGCAGGGGTGGCGACACATGTGGTATAGTTTTACTATCTGCCCAGGTGGCTTTGGCTCAAGTGGCATGGCCGGTGCTTGTCCCTGTCAGAGCCTCAAGTGCCTACAATGTGCTGCCCACCCCTTCACCTGCTCACCAGTGATGTCCCCACTGTGCATGTGACACTTCCTCACTCTTGGAACACATATGACCTGCTTGCCTGGTAGCCGATTACACAGATGCTGTGGATGTCCTGGACATCGGCCGTCTAATGTCCACGGAGCCTTAGCAAACCCTGCCCTGGGGCTGTGTGTGTCTGTTCTCAAAGGAATGGCTTCTTTGTACGTGTTCTCTCCTTGGCTTTGAGCTCATAAAAATTGTCGAACCTTACAACATGACAAAATTGTACTTGTGTTTGCTATTCTCAAAGCCAATAATATGTGGCTTTCAAGCTAGCAGTTCAGTGATCTGTTTGCCTCAGTGTGTCACATCTGTCTTGGTTTGGGTTCCCTCTAAGGTGGCCCACTGTCCCAGGTTATCCAGGACTGAGGGAGGTTGACGGGATGTAGGGTTTTTAGTTTGAAAACTGGGACAGTCCTTGTCAAACCAGGACAAGTTGGTCACAGTAGTTCCTCCCCAAAGCAGAGCCTGAGATAAGGACTGAGTGCAAATAGTTTATTTGCAGGATTCTAGGAAATATCCTAAGAAAGGGGCAGAAGTGAAATGGGGACAAGAACACCACTAAAGGGAATGTTACTCAGTGGGTTACTGTTATTGGCGTGGACTCTCATCCTACTGGGAGCTCTGGGAGCCAGTGTAGACACACACCTCAAAGCTCACGGGGAAGGAAGGGGCTGTGTGTACACCAACTCCCCCGGCCACTCGCTGAGGGCCACTCTGGGGCATTAATTCCTTGGTACTTCTGGCCTGCCACAGGTGCACCAGCTGAGCAGGCTCCTGCAGCCTTGGACAGCTGCCAGGCAAGACGTGCTGGTGCTGGCAGGAGCAAAAGGAGAACACGATGCCACGTCAGACCTTGCACCTCCCCTGCACAAATGACTATGCATACAGTATCTTTGCAGATTTAAAGTTCCAGATATGCTATATGCTATTCCAAGACCTCTGCAATAATAAATGATCAGGGAGTATCATTATTGAAATAGAGACAGTCAAAATGACAAAGGATAACTCATATGTTTTTAGTACATTTGGTTTGAAATGAGGAAGATGAACCATGAAATTGATTTTTTTAAAAAGAAAAAAATGCAGGTCTGGTACACGGGTGTCAGGCACCAGTGCAGTGACCTGCAGAGGCTGCGGCGAGGCCCCAAGAGCACCTGCTGGAGGGACTCTCCTGAGCTGCTGAAATCTCCATATTTCAGACTTTTCTCGAAGCAATTAGTGACCACAAAATATATTTGTTTGATCATTGTCACCAGCTACCATTTTGTCTTGGAACCCACATAGACTGACCCTGAAATTGAACAGAAGGCTCACTTGGAAATCCTCTAGCAGCTCATCTTGTTCCCTCAAAAGCAATCATCCCTTTTCAGATTTGAGGGAAACAATGGACTGAGACAGGAAGCCCAATAGACAGAAAACCGCTGTGGTGTGCTGACCGCCCCGACGGAACATCTGGCTGAGACTAAAACGGTCAACAGAAACACTGTGCCCAGGCGCGGCCCTTCTGGATGGCTTTCAGCTGGGGGAGGGGCCCTTGCATGGACCTCACTGCAGAGCCAGGTTGCTGGGGGACCCGAGTCCCCTTAGCACCGCAGTGACTTCTGTGAGCTGGCATTGCCGCTACCCTGGTCACAGCATGCTTCTTTGTCTTCTTCTCCCATCGTGCATCCTGTAACGGCTGGTCGTGTGTGTGTGTGTGTGTGTGTGTGTGCGTGTGCGTGTGTGTGTGTGTGTGTGTGTGTGTGTGTACACGTGTGTGTGTCCCACTGGGGTGGCAGTCAGGGTCTCCTAACCCCTCACACTGTGGGGAACGTGCTGAGGAAGGCAAAGCTCAAGGCCCCTGGATTCTCTGCAAGAATTCTGTGGGAGAGAACGAAGTGAGCCCAGTGATTCGGGTTTCTGGGTCTCCCGGGTCCTCTGTCCTGTGGTAGCCTGTTCCCGCCAAGGCACCGCCTGCCCCTCCTGGGAATCTTCATCCTGGTCTGAAATGGGGAGAAAACGCCGAGCTGGGTCCCACCAGCTCTGCGGAGCTCTGCCACCCAGCTGCCGTTGCCCTCATTTCACCTGAGCATCTCCTAGAATCTCCCAATCACGAATCCCTCCTGGAAGCTTCCAGGTCCCTGACACCCGGAGTCCAGCTACCCCAATCCAGGGCCTTGGAGGAAGAAAGGGGCACGCATCCTCTGTGACATGCTGAGACGTGTGAAACCTGAGATGGCACCTGCTGGGAGGGGTTCTGCTCCCAGCCTGGGGCAGGAAGGGCCCTGGGTCCCGGGGATGCTGGCATCCCAGCTCCTGGGCCCCCAGTAAGATCCCAGAAAGCTGTTTACGACGGCTCCCTCAGCCATCCCAAACTAACCACCCTCTACATGACTCCCAAGCTCCAAGATCCTCCAGGTTGCCGTTGTGGCGCTCCCAGGCGCTGTCCCAGGCCCTGGTTACCCAATTCCTGGCTTCGGCATCTTGGGCTCCCCCAGAGCGGGGAAACCCGGGCCTCGCCCTCGGAGCCCGCGTGCTGCTCGGACACCGCCAGCAGAGGGCGCTGTGGGCCGCACTGCCTTCCAGGCCCGGGGCGGCTCCCGCCAAGACCCGGGGCAAGAGACCCGGCGGCCCCGCAGAGTGCGCCGAGGCTTCGGAAGCTATTCCTGTCCCCTGCCAGCAGTCTTTCTTCTCTGCTAAAAATGGGTGATTCGTGATGCCTAGGAAGCCCACTGAGAGGCTGCGCTGGTCACCTGTGCACCTCGGGCTAGCTCACCTGGAGCCGGAAAGGAGAAGGTGGCGGCTTGGCCCTTCCCTGCTTGGCCACGCCTCCTCTGCTCCTCCGTATTGGGGCCCTCATACTCCAAACTGCACGCAAAGCCACCTCCCTCAGGAAGCCTTCCCAGGCTTCCCCTCAGCAGCGACTTCATATCAGTGTTTGCATGTGTGTCCTGTCTCCCGCTCTCCCAAGGGGGGACCTGAGAAGACCCCAAGTGTCATCAGCTTTGCACACAGGGTAAAAGAGAGATGGAATTTGGTCAGGAAAAAGATCATTGCTTTGGGAAAGCACGGAAAGGGGGCAGATGAGACTTGAAAGGGACTGAAGACAGCAGACCCCCTTACCTCACCACACCTTTGTCCCGCCCTGGCAGGTCCCCCTCTATTGCACTGTCACCCAAAATCCTGCCCTCATCACTGCTCACTTGTGCTATTTATTGCAACCCCGCCCTATTCTCCCCTACCTCTAGTTTGACCCCTTCCCGTCCAGCCTCCACCCTGCAGCCAGGGAAAGCCTCCAGAACACCTGCAGCGGTGCCCGGTCACCTAGGGAGGGAAAGTCGAAACTCCTGTCCTGACAAGGCCCTTCGCCGTCTCGCTCAGCCTAGATTTGTGGTCTCTTTTCTTTCATTGCCTGCATGTCCCAACCAAGATGCATCCATTCAAGAACTATGAGCTGAGTTACCTACTCAGTGCCAGGCCCTGTCGTAGACTCTGGGATATAGCAACGAACAAAACGAAGTCCCTGCCTGCATTTGTTTGCCAGGGCTGCCCCAACAAGGCACAACAGAAACGTATCGTCTCGCAGTTCTAGAGATTGGAAGTCCAAGACCAAGGTGTCAGCAGGGTTGGTTCCTCCTGAGGGCTGTGCTCCAGGCCTCTCCCCCAACTTCTGGGGTCCCTTGGCTGGGGGGGCAGCATAACTCCAGTCTTCAGGTAGCATTCTCCCTGTGTGCCTGCCTGTCTCCACAGTCCTCTGTTTTATAAGGACATCGGTCATATTGGTTAGGGCCTACCCTGACGACTTCATTGTAACTTCATTACCTATCTAAAGATCCTGTCTCCAAATAAGGTCACAAATAAGGCCCTGGAGGTTAGGATTTCAACATATGAATTGGAGAGGGGGCAGGGAGGATGGGGCACATAATTCAACCCATACACTGCCCTCATGGGATGGAAGCTCTAATGCAGAGAGACAAGAAACCCCAAGCTGAGTAAATATACACTAGAGCGAAAGGCAACAGGGCAGAAGAACAGTGTTAGGGGCAAGGGAGTAATAGGGTGGGAGGACGCTATTTAATCTAGGGCAGTCAGAGAGGATCTCCTGACAAAGTGACATAGGGACAGAGATCAGACTCTCAGGATTCTCCAAACGAGTCATTCAAGTCCTTGCTGTGTTTTCTCTGCCTCTGATGGACGCTTCCCGAGGGAAAAGTTCCTATCATCTTTCAAAATTCAGAGCCCACCTCCCCCAGGAAGCCTTCCCTGACCTGCACCTTAGGATAGATTGGAGCTCTCCAGCCTCCGCCCCTGCAACACTTTGTACTCTGGGAATGGCTGTTATAGCACTTCTCGGTGGCCATGTCTCTCCCACAGAACAATGGGCAACCTGAGGGCAGAAACTGGGCCTCCCTCATCTCTAGGACTTCTCCTGGGATGGGGACCCTACGGCCTTCTGATTTCAAGATTGTTCTTTTGTAAGCACCAAAGGAGGCAAGAGAAGCTTCATCTTTCTCTGCTGCACCTCTTTTAATAAAAGAATTTGTTCTGTAAAATTTGGATTCAGTCAAGAGGCCGCACTTAAGGACCTAGAAGGTCACATGTGGCCTTAAGGCCACAGGTTCCCCAACTAGAAGTTACAGTTTGGGGAGTCCAAAATGTCAGGCATGATTCTAAGGTATTCCCATTGATTGATCTTATTTGCTTCTCAGAACTCCAAGGAGTACCATCTTGGTGTTACAGATGAGGAAACCACAGTTTAGAGACATCTAGTAATCTGCCCAAGGTCACACAGCTAGAAACTTGTAGGGGAAGGATTCAAACCCAGGTTTGCCTACCTCTGGGGCCAGGTCTCTTCACTTCAAAGCATTCATTCATTCATTCTTTCACTCTACCTATGAATTCATGCCACACCTACTGAGCACTGCTACTGCGTTGGGCTAACTGGGCCCAGTAGAGGGGGGAGAGGGGAGCGTTTGCTACTGAGCTCTTCATTTTCTCCCCAGTTAAAGGAAGATCTGCTCTTCTCTGCTCAGCTGTGGGGACTGCAGGCTCACTCCCTGCTTGCCCACTCTTCCCACACCATGCCCAAAAGGCAAACATAGCCCACGTCTTCCTGTCCCTCTCCAGGGAAGCAGTGGGAACCAGGAAGCTCAAGATACAGGAGGAGAATCAGTAACAGATCTTCCTGTCTTCCCTGCTCATCCCACACTGCTCACCTGGGCCAGAGGCCTTCACCTGGTGCCCCTCCCACTCCTACCTGAGCAGAGGAAGCACTGGATGGGCCCCGGCCTGGGGACCCAGCTCCCAGCTGCACCTACTGTAGGCGGTCCCAAGATGTCAGAGCTGGAAAGGGTGCTTAGAAACCTCAGATCACCCACCCCCACCCCCATTTTACAGATGGAGTCAGAGGCTCAAGGAAAGATAGGGCCAAGATCACTCAGGTCCTCAAACACCTGCCTCCTGCTTTGGGTCTAAAGATCCCACATTAGAGCTACTCTAAGGCAATGTCATGGTTTGAATATTTGCTCTTCCAAAACTCATGGCGAAATTTAATCCCCAATATGGAAGTATTGAGAGGTGGGGCCTTTAAGAGGTGATTGATTGGGTCAGGAGGGCTCTGCCCTCATGAATGGATTAATCCATTAATGAATTAATGGATTAAGAGGTTAATGGATTAATGCATTGTCTTGGGAGGGCAATTGGTGGCTTTACGGGAAAAGGAAGAGAGACCTGAGCTAGCATGTTAACATACTCAGCACCCTCGCCATGTGATGCCCTGAGTCACCTCAGGACACAGCAGAGAGGTCCCACCAGCAGGGAGGCTCTCACCAGATGCACACTCTCTTGACCTTGGACTTCACAGCCTCTATAACTGTAAGAAATAAGTTCCATTTCTTTAAAAATTACCCAGTTTCAGGTATTCTGTTATAAACAGAAAATAGACTAACACAGCCATGATTTCAGAAGGGCCACCATGAAAATGTGAGTGTGTGTACGTATAGGTGAGGACTAGAGACAAGTGACTCTGGGGGGAGATTCGCCCAAGCCAGATACTTAGGCGGGGGAAGCCGGATGCAGAGAGCAGCAGAGAGGGCAGCAGAGAGCACAGGATGCGAGGGAGCAAGAGCTGGAAGCAGGCTGGAAGAGGCTGGGCACACAGAAGACACATCTCGCTGCCTTCCCCATCGTGTAAAACCAGACCCCGGTGCCAGGATAAGAAGGTGAGGGAGGGGCCATCCACACCTCTCAACAATCAAATGATTGTAAAGGCACAAGTCATTTCAGGCGCAAACTGTGCCCCTAGGAAAGTCCCTTCCCCTCTCTGTTCCTCTGTTGTTAAAAGAGAGAAGTGGACTGGATTAGCCCCAAGGTTCCCTCCAGCTCTGAGGCTGTGAGTTTAACACCCTAGAATCAGAACATTCAAGGGTGGGATGGGGAGGGAGACTGCCTCCACCCCACCCTTGCCCCTGTGAGGTCAGGTCCACTCTCCTGGAGACAAGGACTCTCCCCTTGGACCAAAAGGACCAGCTTTCAGGTGGCAGAGTCCAGCATGGGTCATCTGGTCCAGGGATGGAGAAATGAGCTTCGGAAATCCAGGGAATGTGCAAAGCAAAACAGCCACCTCAAGCCTCCAGCAACCACCAACCAGGCAGATCCACTGCATTCAGTCCCAGGCGCCTCTGCAACCACCGGGGCAACATCCCTCCAGGCCCAGGGACCCTAAGGAATTACAACCAGCATCAGTCGGAGGTTTGGCCCCGGGTAGTGGGAAATGCATGAGCTGGCCTCTCACTAGCTGGGCAAGTCAGTCCCCCTCTCAGCACTCAGTTTGGTCACCTGCAAAGTCACCCTACCTACCTCACCAGTGTTCACATGGAGAAATGTGCTTGGCCCAGGGTGGCTTTTCAGAGGGTTCCCGGAGGCCCCTGCACAGCAGCTCTGAATCAGTCTTTCTGGAGTGGACTGGCAGGGGCAGGGCACAGTTTCCTGGGTTTTATTAAGCTGCAATTCCCAGCCCAGAGAGGACTTTCAGGGTGACACCAGCAAGGCCTGGGAGTTGGCAAATTGTGTACCTGCAGGAGCAGCATTAAAATTAAATGAATAAATGTCCCCAAGTTAGCCCCCTCTCCTAACTGAGACTGCTGCCTGGGATGGGGCTGTGCTAATGCAGGGAAGATGGGTGGTCCCCAGCAAGACGGGCAAGAGGGGTGAGGGCCCCCACGGGGCAGCAGGCAGAAGCCAGCCAGGCAGGGCCCCTCTCCCTTCTGGGTCTCTCCAGCCTCCATCTCGCTTGTGTTTGCCCAGCTATATTTTCTGTTCCTCTTCCTCTGCCTCCCTCTCCCAATAGGTCGCCCACCCCTGGCTTTGTCTCTTCTCTCCAGAGTAGCTCGCCAGAGTCTCAGGCTGTTTTCCCCCTGTCTCCGCAGCACCCTCCCCCTCCCCCGCACACGCTCTGCCTCCAAACCCCGCAAAGCCGCAGCTGTCAAATCAAACTGCTCCCTCTGGCTCCGCTGCTGACATAGGTCTGGAGATTCAGGCCAGGCGAAGCCGCCGCCTAAGCGGATGGGGAGGCGACGGCTCCCTCCCTGAGCCCCACGGCCATGGGTCTGTGAGCCCAACGCCACAAGAGCCAAGCGACGCCTGGCCTCGTGCTAGGGGACCCGACCCCTGGCCAGGCCTGCAGACGGCGCCCCAGGCTGTGTCTCTCGCGCTCCAGTTCCGCGACCCCCACGCGCTCCCAGCACCGTCTGCGCCCCCCGCGCCCCGGCCCGCGCTGTCCCCGGACGGGGCCTCCGTGCGCTCAGTCCTCGGTTTCCCGGCTCGGAGCGGTGCTGGCTCCGCCACCACGAAGGCGTCGCCGTGGGAGCCGGGTGGGGGCACATTAAGAGCAATTAGCCCGCACACAGTTGGCAGGGATACCTTAATAAATAATAGTCTGAAAGACATGTAAATAAATATTAGAGCGCATTACGCGGGAAGGAGGCGCGGCGCGGGGCTTGCGAGCTGGTGCTGAGAGGACGCAGCCGACGGGAGACTGGCACGTGCTGGCGGGCGCCGAGGTCCCCGCGCACCGGGCGCTTGCGGCCAGGCCGGCAGGGGCTGAGCAGGCAGGAGTGGAGGAAGAGGCCCAGAAAAGGGGCCCGAGGAAGACAGAGAAAGCCACAGAAAAAGATGAGGAAAGAGAGGAAAAAAAAAAGAGAGAGAGACAGGATACACCAGAGATGACAGAGAGAGTGAGGACGCAGGAGCGCCACGAAACAGGCAGGATCTGGCTCCTACTGGACAGACTCCCGTTCCTTGGCCTGGCTCTCGGCTTTTCTGCCTCTCTGATTGAGCCTTCTCAGTCCCCTGTGCTCGCCTCCCCGCGCCCCAGATCCCCAGTCTCAACCCTGGGGGCACAGGGCTCAGACCCTGCTGGGCCCCTTGAGTCTATCTTGCCGCAGGCCCTAGACGAGCCCATCCAGCCTGGAGGCTGTGCACGTCGTCCCCGTGGAGGGCTCCTACGTGCATGCCTGCAGCCGGACCTGTCCTCTCTGAGCCCCAGCCTAACACCTCCCTTGGGTGGCTAGAGCCTTCGCAGGCCCGACCCTGAACACCAGTCCTGCCCTCTGAAGCCGCGGCACCCACACGCTGCCCAGCTCAGTGAGCCACAGCTCCATCTTTCCAGAGTGGAGGCCAAAAACCATGGAGTCATTCTTGATGCCTCTCATACCTCGTATCTACCCCATCAGAAAATCCTGCCATCCCCTCCCTGGAAATGTTTCCAGAATCTTTCCACAGCTCCCTGCTCCACAGCTGCACCATCGGCCCAAGCCCCATCCTCTCTCACCTGGATTGTGGCCAACAGTGTCTCCTCCTTAGCTTCCTGCTGCCACCCTGAGCCCCACAGTCTCTCTGGGGACAGAGCAGAGCTACAATACAAGCTGGATCGGGCCACTTTGCACAAAGATTTCATCCAGAGGAAAAGCCACAGTCCTTAAAATGCCCCACCAGGCTCTGCACCATCCACCCTCCATCCCTCCCTGACAGCCCTGACCTCATCGCCCACCTCTCTCCCCTCACTCACTCTGCTCCGGCCATCCTGGCCTCCCCCTGCTCCTCAACCATCCCAGGCCTCTCCCACCTTCTGGCCTTGGCACCAGCCTTTCCCTATTCCTGGAACATTCCCCAGATGTCATCGTAGTTTAGCCCATCGCCTTTCAAGTCTTTGTTGGAATGTCCCACTCTCCGTGTAGTTCACCACGGCCATCCTGGTCAAACTGGGACCCGCTCTCCCCCACCCAGAGAAAACCTGTTAGCTGCTTTCTATTCCTCTGTAGAACCCGACCCCTCTAACGTGCTACGTAACTCATTCTCTTGCTCATTCTCTCTCTCCCAAATGGAAAGCAAACTCCATGAAAGCATGGACTGTGCCTTGCCCCCTGCCCCCACCGTTGCATCCCCAGTACCTAGAACAGTTGGAGGGACATAAAAGAGACTCAGTACATATGTCAAGGAAGGAGAGAGGGAGGATGGGAGGTTGGAGGGAAGGAAGGGAAAAGGAAGAGAGAGAGAGAGTCCCAGCGGGAGGAACGGCGTGGACAAGCACAACAGTACAGGGAGTACTTGGGCACTGAGAGGCCGGAGCTCGGGGTGGCCCTGGGGCTGGCATGTGTGAGCAACCCTTCCACCAGCTTGGGGGTCTAAGACGCAGCAGGCCCGTGTGAGGGAGCACCAGCTCCACCTTAGGCCCCAGCTGGGTGTCAGACCCCGGTGCTGTGGGCGGCGCTGCACGGGTAGGCCCCTGGTAACAGCCACAGTAATTACTAGTTGTATGCGATCAGGGGATAATTATGCTTAATAAGTCCAAAAGTAATTACCATGCAGGCTGCTTGCTGCTTTGGAAAACAGAGGCCCCCAGTGAGCAGGAGCCAGGGAGTTGAGAAGGGGCAGATGGGATCGTGGACATCGGGCTGCTGGCCCATTTCTCTGGCAGATGCCTGGATCCTCTCAGCAGCACCCCCACTGAGGACTTGCTCACCTCCAGTGATGAGGAGCTCACTGTCGCACAGGCAGCCCCTTCCATTGTTGGAATCCTGCATATGCAATTTTACATACAATTTTAGCTATTCCTGGCCATACTGTAACCTCTTTGCTTTCTTACTCAACATCTTTGCACGTGAATAGACACAGAACTAACAGAACTAAAGTATCATTCATGGAAGAAGCAAAGTGTGATGTCACAGGTGTTGCCATGACTTACTGACTTGCAACAACACCGGTAGTTTCCCATTTGTCCCACTGTGAGGTAAAGAAACGCTGAGCTCATAGCAGGGAGGGGAGCAGAGTCAGAAGTCACACTGTAGCCCATCTACGCTGACATCCATGTCCCCAGCTTCTCAGTGGCACCGCTGCTCCCAGGACCCCCTCAGAGCCAATCCAATTCACCTTCCCAGGAACTAACCCATGTCTCCTTTGCCTCTTCTCCTTTACCCCAGACAGAAGCCAGTGGCTGGACTCTCTGTGCCCTGCCAGGGAGGCCTTGTGGAAAGGACACTCTGTTAGTGCTGCTCACTAACCCTGTGACCCTGAGCCCAACCCCTTGGGGCCTCCATTTTTCTATCTGCACAAGGAAGACAAGGGGATCCCCAATGGTCTCCCTCTGGCCAACCCTCAGACCTGAGCAGCTCTATACTGGCCCAGGGCTTCGCACCGGGGGCTGGGGAAACTCAGTGACCTTCTCCAACCCTGGGACAGTTTCCCTCGTCCTCACTGGGCTGCCCGTTAGAGGCACCTTGGGAAGATGCCTGAGAAAGAGCAGTGACCAACACTCTGATCTGGACACACACCCCTGCCTTTCCATGACCTCGAACATCTGCCTTTAGCTTCATTCTTAGAACTCGATTTCGATCAGGAAGAGGTGTGGAAGTTTGCAGGACTCCCAGAATATCATATATTAAAATGTAAATGCCCTTCTTAAGTTTACCGTCATCACCTGGGGAGAGGTTCATTTGTATATGATTGTAATAAGTTATGAAGGTTTATAGGATGACACTTTATGTCAGTCGTCTTACTTGGTCTCTACATCAGCCTTCTTGAGACATGAGTGCTGCTGTCCATATTTCACACATTAGGCAACTGGAAGAAAAGGAACTGGAAGAAAAACTTGTCCAAGGTCACATGGCTAGCAAAAGACAAAGCCAGGATTTGAACCCATGTCTGGCCCCAAAGCCCGTGCTGGTAACCGCTATTCTGTACTTCCACGCAGCCTCAAAGCCACCTGCTCTGGCATCTGGGACATCAGATAAGAGAGTGAGACAGGATGCAAAGGCAGAATTCGCCCTCCCCCACAGCATTAGAGCCCAGGAGGGTCATCACAGGCTAATGAAGCTCTCTGGCTCCATCTCACTGGCATCTTTCCTGGCAGAAGGCCCAGAGCAACTGTTTCTCCACCAAGGAGGATTTTCCTCAGGATCCCAGAGGGAAAGAAAAGTGTCTGAAAGAACAAATTCCAAAAAGAGGCTTCTCATCTACGCCTGCGGCAGGGCAACGTGAGGACAGAGAACATGTGAACATAATTAAGACCATTGCCCCTCCCTATACCACCAGGTATACCTGCAGGCCAAGGGAAGGAGCGGAGTGGAAATAGCCTCGCTTAGTTCCTGTGGACGCCAGAGGACCACAGTATGGATTCATAAGGGATATGTACCCTGAAGACCCCAGACTGGGAAAAAAATTGCTGCTGCCATGAAAATAATAGAACTGCCAACAGCCCATAAAAATCTGCTCCATTACTATGAAACATATACCATGATTTATTTGTTTGTGTGACAGTAATCAAAATTATAATTTTTTTAAGAAAATCATAAAATGATATCACTAAGAAAACAAAACAACGATCCATGGGAGAGGTGGACTAGGGTTAGGATACACAAATAGTCCCCAAGGTAGTGCGTTCCCAAAGCACCCTCAGGAGATTTTCAAACATACCGAGGGCAGGTGCTGAGCCCAGAGGATTCTGATTCCACAGGTGAGATGCAAAGCTTTGGAATCACAGTATTAAATGGGCACCCCGCCCCTCCCCCCACCAGGAGAGATTCTGCAACAGCCAATCCGGCCAGAGTCGAGGTTTGGAGATCACTGCGCAGGTGCCCAGCGCTGTTTCAGCACCAGGGACAGGGGTACAACGTTACCCTCTCAAAAGTACTTGATCACTCTGTCTATATGGGGAGCTTGCTTTTTTTTTCTATTTTTTTAACTTAGCTCTTTTACCTTTTTTGGTGAGTGAAGAAGAGTGGGGACTCCTCACCTCCTCCTCTCCCTGTTTGGAAAGAAAATACATGCTCTGGGTGATCACGGCGGCACGAAAAGCCAATTGAGGAGAGGGGCAGACTTCTATCAATCTCAAAGATGAGGGACCCTTGCCCAGCAAAAAGACAAACAAACAAATAAAAACCCTCCTGCATTTATTTGACAATGAGGGAGAAAAGAGGAGGGAGGTGGAAGAGTCTAGGCCAGGAAATCCTGTGTAATAATCTTGAGTTTCCCCGACCTGACTGACTGGGCGTCTCTGGGCCTGACCATGCCATTGCCTCCGCCCTGTGGCTGGTAAAGCTGGTGTTGGCACTGGATCTTTCTGATGACTCAGATGGTGCTTTCTCCCCCCGCCCCAAAATGAGAATGTCCTGAGAGACAGATATTTTTCATATACAAAGAAGAAAGGAAGAGTATTGTAGTCAAAACAAGTTTGAGGCTTACTAAGGTAAACAAAATCAAACTGGTCTTTTTGCTGCAGGACTTCAGGGTCCTCTGGTGTGCTATTGTGTGTTGGTTATTCCCAAGATGGCAGGCAAGAAGTACTCAGTGTTTCAAACTTCCTTTCATGGAACACCTATAGGAATAGCGAACATTTTACATAGCCCATGTTAAGTGTCAGACACTGTTGTAAGATCTTTCCATTTTAGGGCATTTAATCTTTACAACAACCTATAAAGAGGGTCCTACTATTGTTACCATTTTGCACAGCGGGAAACTGAGGCACAGGGACTAAGTCACATGGCCAGTGTGCTGCAGAGCAGGGATTTGAACCAGGCAGATGGGCCTTTAACCACGTCACTGAACTGCCTCTCCCAATTTGAGGGCCTGGAGTTGATAAGCCACAGTTTGGGAACTGCTATCCTAAATGCGTGTCTATTTAGTTTTAGAAATTTTTAACAATAGATTTTTAAAATTTTATTTGATTTGGGCTGATGTTTAGATACCCTGAGCAAACAGCAGCAGACCCAGATGCTGGCTGGGAGGCAGGGGAAGCCCAGTTGGGTTTGTTTTGTTTGTTTATTTGTAATTAAGATTGGCTTTGCTCTGCATGAGGTAGAGAACTGCTGCATTTCTTTTTTATTGCTACATAATGATTTTACGTATTTCTGGGGTACATGTGATGCTTTGATCTATGCATACAATGTGTAGTAATCAATTCAGGGTGATGGGGCCACGTCTCTAATCACCTGGTGGGAAACTGGACAAAGAGAAGAGACAGAGTAGCTGCAGGAAGGAGGGGAGGAGAAGAAGGTAAAAGAAGATGGGAGAGACAGGAGGAAGACTGAGGGCGAGAGAGAGGAAGGAAGAAAAGCCCTAGAGGAAGAAGGGAGGGTGGAGACTGGGCTGGGAGGAGGGAGGAGGGTAATGAGGAGAGAAAAGAGTAACGAACAGAAAAAGGACTAAGGAAAGAGGGAGGTGAAGACTCCCCACCACCACCTCAGCCTCTGTGCCCTGGGGCCTTCTGCCCCCCCACGTTCTCCCAGTGTCCCTCCCGGTTCTCTGCTCTTCCAGCCAAGAGTAGCTGCCAGGAGAGTACAGCTTCCTCCACGGGGCACCTCCTTCTTCCATCTTCCCCCACAGGGCACCTCCCTCCTCCACAGGGCACCTCCTTCCTCTAGAGAGTGAGGTGAGGCGCCCCCATCTGGGGCAGTGCTCCGCAGGCCCCTGGGGGGCAGGTTGGGGCTAGTCCTGCCTGTGAGCCCAGGACGGTGTCTTGGGTACCCCTCCATCCCTGCTCCCCATTCTGCCCCAACGCAGAGCTTTGGATGAGCCCCTTTTGACTGTTTCCTCACCCTCTCTTAAGAGCTGGTGGGTGTGTGTCGAGGGGGCCCATCACACATTCGCCTTGCTATTGGGCTCTTGGAGGCACCCACTAATTCAGAGCTTTTGGGGAGCATGTTATCTAACAGGTGTGCACCCAGGTGTGCCATCTGACAGGAGGGGAAACAGAAGAGCCCCTCTCCAGGCGCTCTTCTGTGCTGTTTCCCCAGAACAAATCAGCTGTCACCCGCCACCAGGAGCCTCTACTCTCTTGCTCCCTCCCTGAAATTTCAGAAAGGCCTGGCATGGTTTCTCTGCAGCAGTTCTTTTCTTCTTGGGTGGCTCAGTCTGCTCCAGGACTCAACTGTGCCTCTCATCTTCCAGTATTTAAAAAAATGAAAAAAGTGAAGCCTGGATCCTGCTTGTCTTTGCACAGGGGGCATCAGCACCAAATGGAAGCATCACTGGTGACAGTCCATGCTCCGGGCCCAGCCCTAGGGCTTCCTTGAGGGCATCGGGGTGATGTCATGGCACTGGCCTTAGCCCAGTGGACTCCAGCCCCATTCAGGTCAGCCCCC
>CAUYSK010020072.1:0-26628 GCA_963575035.1 Avahi laniger | reverse complement strand
TTAATCCCCAGTATAACTGTTGGAAGGTGGAGCCTTTTGGGAGGTGTTCAGGTCATGATGGCAGAACAGATTGATGCTGCTATAAAAAGGGTTCTCTCTCTTCTGCTCTTCTGGTGTGTGGGGATGCAGTGTTTGTCCCCTTCTTGCCCTTCCACCTTCTGCCATGTGAGGATGCCGCAAGAAAGCCCTCGTCAGATGCCGGTGACTTCCCAGACTCCAGAAGTGTGAGAGAATGAATTTCTGTTCTTTATAAATTACCGACTCTGTGTTATCTTTCATAGCAACACAAAATGGACTAAGACATGGATTTGAAAGAAACAAACTATCAAAACTTACTCAAGAAGAATAACCTGAATAGCCTTATAGCTATTTAAAGAAATTGCACTTGTACTTAAAATCTTATCACACAAAAAATCTTGTCATAAAGAAACTCCAGGCCCATATTTCTCCACTGGTGAATTCTACCAAACAGTGTAGGAAGAAATGATACCAATTCCATACAAATTCTTCCAAAAATTTAAAGAGAAGGGAATACTTTTCAATTTATTGTTTGAGGCCAACATTGCCTTGATACCAAATCTAAGGACATTACAAGAATAGAAAACTATAGGCCAAAATTCTTCAAGAAAACATATGCAAAAATTCTTAACAATATTATAGACAATCACATATATAAAATGTGTGATACATAATGACCAAGGGGTTTATCCTAGGAATTGTAGGATTGATTTAACACTCAATGTTGATCATTGAAATTCACTGTGTTAACAAACTAAGGAGGAAAAACCCATGATCAGCTCAAAAGATGCAGAAAAACATTTGACAAAATCCAACACCCTTTCCTCACGAAAATTGTAGCAAGCTCAAAACAAAAGAGAAGTTCCATAGATTGATAAAAGAGTATCTACAAAAAAACTTACATCAGGCTAGTAAAAGACTGATGCTTTCCCCCTCAAGATCAGGACCAGGCAAGGATGTCCACTGTCAACAGTTCTTTTCAACATTGCACAGAAGGTTCTGGGCAGTTTAATTGGGCAAGAAAAGAAATAAAAGGCATCCATAATGGAAAGGGAGAAGTAAAACTGCCTTAATTTGCAAATAGCATGATTGTTTATGTAGAAAATATTATGGAATCAACCTATAAAAAAGCTACTAGAACTGATAAGTGAGTTAAGCAAGGTTGAATGATACAAGATCAAGGTACAAAAATCAACTGGATTTTTATGTACTTACAACAATCAGAAATTGAAATTTAAAAAAAATACCACTCACAACAGCATCAAAAACTATGATGTGCTTAGAGATAAATCTGACAAAAGATATGACAGACTTACACACCCCAAATTACAAAATACTTCTCAGAAAATGTAAAGATCTCCATAAATGGAGAGATATACTTTGTTCATGGATCAGAAGTAATATTGTTTAGATGTCATTTCTCCCCAAGTAGATCTACAGATTTAGGAAGAAAGGGAATTAACCCTTTCTGAGCACTGAGACTGAGCACCATTACCAGGTGCCAGGCCCATCACACGCATCACCTCATTCAGTGCTTACCACCAACCAGACCCAGGTATTATTATCCCGTGTTATATAAGAGGAAACCGAATCACCAAGAAAAGTAATTCGCCAAAGGCCACAGCAACTTGGTGATGGATAGAAAGTTTGATTCTGAACTCCACTAAGCCTTGCCACCTCCATTTCATTCAAGTGGAGAGGATATAAACACTTAGTATGATTATAAATAAGACGTCTGAAATTGCAGACTACTTACATTCCAATAGTTTTTGAAAAGAAGAGTGACAGTAATAAAAGAAATTTAAAAACCGGAGCCAAAGAGCAAGGCTGGATCCAAAGGTCTCCAGTGTCATCCAGGTGCACACCTAGTTCCTCTCATCAGGTGTGTTCCTCGGCTACAAGAGAGGCATCAGGCCGTCACAGTTCAGTGACACTAGCACCTGAGATTGTTCCATTCACACCCTTGACTTGATTATAGATTCATCAAATATCTTCTGAGTAGCATGGAACTTGCAATGTAAATAGACCTATAAGAAGAGAATGCCCTGACCAGCAGGTGAAAGTCTGCCAGGGTTATATTTTTCAGTGTAAATTAATGAATTAGCATTCTGGCTTATGCCTAAGTCTCTTTGCAGTTTAATTACAAGAGGGTCCATCCCAAAGAAACCACTTAGCTCAGAGAACTGTAACAAAATGGAGCCTCTACCTGTAAGGCTGAGGAATGCTGACTCCTAGTTCTCCCTCCTCTCTGTTCCTCCTAGTCAGCCTCTCCCCTCCTGACCAGCTACCAAGGCACGGAGAACAGCCTAAACACCAGGCTGCCATAAGGACCACAATCCCCAGCCTCCTAACAGAGGAGGTTGAACACCACCTTTTCTCATCTAAGCCTTCCTCTTGTGTGCCTTAAACTTTCTCCCTATTAGTTGAAACTGGTGTCCATTAAAAGCTATTTATTGAATAAAGCCTTGTGGGAATTATAAATGTTATCTAGAAGTGAATCGTGATAACTTAAAAGTTATATGTTTTCAGCATAGTAGGAAATAATAAGTATCTATAAGTATCTGACAATGTGCCTGGTATATAATCTCCTTATAAATATTACATAAAACTGCTATATAAATCTCCTATAAAGGGGAGAGAGATTATTTTTGGCTGATGTGATCGGGGAAAGTTTCATATAGAAGATGGCATTCAAGCTGGTGCTTGAAGCAGAGAGAAGATTTTATGTGGAGTTGGAAGAGGGAGTGATCCAAATGCAGGAACTGACATGAATAAGCTGCTAATGTCTCCGTGTGATGATAATATGTGGAGATAATAGAAGGATTCCTGAAATATTTATCTTACTTTGGTTGCATTTTACTTTGTATGTATTTGCTCGCAAGGAAGTTTTAGATTTTGTCTTTGTGTGGAAACTGAGGTTGTGAATATCTCCTTGTGACTATATTTTTCTGCATCACGTGGACATGAACTACGGAGATGGGTCTTCAGAACCTGACCATATGTGTTTCTAGGTATAAACGTCTGTGTGGGTGCATTTCTCTACACAGATTTTTTGGTCTTTGTGGGTGTGTGCACATGCAGTCCTGAGGGATGAGAAGGAAAGAGAGGAAGGATTAGAGGGGAGGAGAAGTGAGAGGAATGGAGAGTAAGAAGTTGTTGAGAGTGTTGGGGCTCAGAAAGTGATACCCCAAACACTGGTACTTTGACCTCCTGAGAGGCCTTAGAAGCTGCCTCAGAATCAAGGTTCCTTTAACCTTGTCTTGCTCCCTCCACTCAAAGTGCAAGGAGGGACTCTCTTTGGAATTTCCTAATCTAACAAAGAAAGCTCCTTTCCAAAAGAAAAGCAGTTATTTTAAACCCTCTCCCTAGGGATCTCGTCAAACAATCAGGGAAGATTAGACTTTTCATCTCTTCGTCTGAGGGCAGCTCCAGGAGATTTCCTGGGGGACTTTACTGCATAATAAGACAGCCTTTGTTCCTTTGCAGCTCCACCTCTCACCTTCCCCAGTGTCTGCCGCCCACCTCATGGGTCCATTCATTCTCCCTAACGATTTACTGCCCCTCAAAAGAATTGTCTACATTCCCCATCTCCCCCCCTCCCCCCGTCCCTTATGATAAAGGGTACCACACAAGGTTGTTGGATGATCACTCTGTGATCCCCCCTCCCTCCCATGTTAATAAATTTTTATGCCTTTTCTCCTATTAATCTGCCTTTCAGAGAACCTTCAGAGGTGAGGATAAGGGCCCAATAAGGCAGTCCCCATGCCAGTACCCACAGGGCTGAGGAGTTTAGAAAGCCTCCTCAGTATAGTGTCCTTTGGACAGACTTTGTCTCAGGTCACCATTTCAAAACCCTATAGGGATTTCTTCCTCTAAATTTATCTTACTTTATCCTTTTATTTTTCCCAAGAGACAGGGTCTCACTTTGTTGCCCAGGCTGACCTTGAACTCCTCGGTGATCCTACCACCTCAGCCTCCCAAGTAGTTGGAACTGTAGGCAAGTACCACCATGCCTGGCTCTTCTCTATTTTATCTTTGTGTCTTTGAGGACGAATTTGTTTAGTTTTGTCTGCCCAATTTGGGAGGTTTTGCCAGCCATCATCAATGACAGCCTGGCCTTTGGCCAAGTTCCAGGCAAGCACCATCCTTATGGACCGTTGGCTTTCTTGAGTACTTTTTCATCCAAAACTGAGTCTCACAACTTAATATACAGAATGTCTAAGATACAATCCAAAATTATGAATATTATATTAAGAATTAAGAAAATGTGACCAGTTTTCAAGGAGAAAAAACAATTAACAGATATCAACCCCAAGATGTTGACATTATCAGACCAATGCCCTAAAGCAGCTATTATAATACATCCATCTTGCAGAGGTAAAAGTGAACATTATTGAAATGAATGGAAAGATAGAAGATCTTGTTGCCGCCCAACCAGGTTCATACGCCCATGGCCCAAGAGGAAGCCAAGACACTGAGACAGCAGGGTTTATACGGCAGAGAAGGAGTTTATTCCACATAGCACTAGAAGGAGAGACGGGAGAAATTTCTCAAATCCGCCTCCTCAGGAATTTGGGAGACAGGGCTTTTAAGGATAGTTTGGCAGGCAAGGGGTTAGGCAATTAGGTTTGTTAATTGGGGCAAAATTATAGGGGTGTAGAAATCATCTTCTTGTGTTGTTTCAGTCCCTGGAGTCACAATTCCAGTTGAGTAGGTTTCTTGGTATGGGCCACTGGTCCATTGGGTGGGTCAACCAATCCACTGGAATACAGGGCCTGGAAGATATCTTAAAAACTACCTTTAGGTTTCAAAAGGTGATGTTATCTGTGGAGAAAGTTAAGAATCTTTATGAACACCAGCTATGGGGAAAAGTTAAGAATCTTTATGACCACCAGCTAGCTGCGTGGCTCCAGAGTGGCAATTATAGAGAAGCAAATAGGAGGACAATTACTAATTATTATCATTATTTTTAGCTAGACCTATGCATTATTTTTAGCTAGGCCCTTACCACAGTTCTCGCCTTGAACTCCATTATTGATTTGTGAAAAAGGTGGTTTGTATCTCAGCAAAGAAATATAAATTATAAAAAGGAAATTAATGGAAATTTAAAACTGAGAAATACAGTATCTGAAATAAAATATTTACTGGATAGGCTCAAGAGCAAAATGATGACTACACAATCAGTGAACCTGAATTTGGACCAATAGAAATTTTCAATCTGAAGAATAAAGAAAATGAATAGGCCGGGCACAGTGGCTCACGCCTGTAATCCTAGCACTCTGGTAGGCCGAGGCAGGAGGATTGCTTGAGCTCAGGAGTTCGAGACCAGCCTGAGCAAGAGCGAGACCCTGTCTCTACTATAAATAGAAAGAAATTAGCCAAACAACTGAACATAGAAAAAATTAGCTGGGCACAGTGGTGCGTGCCTGTAGTCCCAGCTACTCAGGAGGCTGAGGCAGGAGGATTGCTTGAGCCCAGGAGGTTGAGGTTGCTGTGAGCTAGGCTGACGCCACAGCACTCTAGCCCGGGCAACACAGTGAGACTCTGTCTCAATAAATAAATAAATAAATAAATAAAATGAATAGCAAAAAGATGACCATCATCACAAGGACCTTTGGGACAATATCAAAAGTATTAAATTCATGTCAATGAAATTCCAGGAGAAGAGAAAGAGATTTGTGCAGAAAATATATTTGAAGACATAATGGCCAAAAACTGCCCAAATTTAGTGAAAGTTATAAATTCACAGATTCAAAAACCTCAAACAGGAACAAATTCAAGAAAAGCATGCCCTAACTATGAAGTAAAATTGCTTGATCTCACTTTCCCAACCTGAAAAATTCAACTTAGCTCTCTAGTGATAGCGAAATACATTTCACAGAATTCACTATTAAAGAACTCTAAAATCTTAACTTTTGCTCAGAAATTCTACCATCTTTATTAGTGATAAACTTCAGGAGCTATAAGGAGAACTAATGGAATTCTAAAATTAAATTTAGGGCCAGGTGGGGGGCTCATGCCTGTAATCCCAACACTTTGGGAGGCTGAGACAGGAGAATCATTTGAGGCCAGGAGTTCCACACCAGCCTGTGCAAAATAGCAAGACCTCATCTCTACAAAAAATAAAAAATAAGCCAGGTGTGGTGGTGTGCACCTGTAGTCCCAAATACTTGGGAGGCTGAGGCAGGAGAAACACTTGAGCCCAGGAATTTGAGGCTGCAGTGAGCTGTGATTGGGCCACCTCACTCCAACCTAGGCAACAGAGAGAAACTCTGTCTCAAAAATAAATAAACAAATAAATAAAAGTAAGTTCAACTTTGCAAAGTTTACTTTTCAGAAACCCTTTAATTTCTATGGCCTAAAGCAGGGGTCAGCAAACTTTTTCTGTAAAAACTGAGACAGTCAATAATTTAGGCTTTGTGAATTCCTGCCCTAGAAAAGAGATTCCCCCCATTCTTGAGTCTAGAAGGTACAGGTCTGGCTCTGGGATTCTCAGAGAGCAAGGAGCTCATTCATTATTTGGCTCTCACCACAGTACCCTCACCCTTAGCTGCACCTGTATTGGTAAGTCCAAGGTTTCTCTGCATTAATTTCTCCAAAGAGTAAACCTTTAGTCTTTTTGCCTTTTGTGGGAGAAGGAATGTTACAAGTTTGTAAGGCATGAAAGAGGAGATGTAAGTGTCTGTCCTCATACTTTCAACCTACTTCATGCTTTCAGCCCCACCTTCAGAGGTAGCTGCTGCCACCAAATCCTGAGCCTTTCCACAGTTCTTTGGCTCTTTTCTTGTATGCTCACTCCACAGGCATTTAGCCTTTTTCTTTCTCTGGTATCCTAAAAGTTATCACTAGTTCCTCTGTTTTTAAGCTTCCAAAATTTTGTTGACAATTTTATATGCTGTAATCTCCTCCTTCCTCCATCTGTTCCCCATTTTCTTTGAGATTGTGGGTTTATTTCTCTTAAAAAATATTTTATGTCATTAAATGTGTTAGAAAGGATTAAAGGTAAATGAATGTGTTTATAATTTAACTGCAAATATAAGTCTCACCAAGATATAGGTAGATAAAATTTGTTATAAGTTAAATTTCCTGGAAATCAGTAAGTTCCCTCGATATATAGTCTGAGCTCTTTTTTCCACACAGGAACATTTTCTACTCTTATACCTTGGATTATTACTTCTGTTTCACTTGTTTTGCTGCCCATCTCTACAATGAAAGTCTTTGATTCCTACATTAGGTTTCTGCTCTTTGTTCTCTACATCTGTTATCATCTCTTATAATATCTACTTTAGAGGTTTTGTTTTGTTTTTGTTTTTACAGTCTGGGAGAAATTTTCAAGTGTATCCCAAGGCATCAGGAATCCCACTTTTTGCAATATCCTTTCTGCTTCTCATACGATTTTTGTTTCATTGCAATCTATTCCTTTTCAGCTAACTTTTCTTTTATCTCTATTTATAGCACATTTCAGTTTCTGGTCTTTTCCAATCACCTGGATGTAACCACCTGCTTTTATTAAATATTTTATTGAAACACTTTAGGCAGATGTTTTCCAACATGTGCTTCTGTTTTTTCTACTCAAAGCATTTTTAGTGGTGTGCCTTTCCAAGTCTTCAGAGATGATAGTTTTCTTTTCTTCATGATGCAAATTGTTTGACAGTAATCCATGTTGGCCTTGAATGGAAATTCTGGGTGCTACATTCTGTTCCATTGGTCTGTGTGTCTGTTTTTATGCCAGTGCCATGCTATTTTAGTTACTATAGCTTTGTAGTATAATATATCTTTAAGTCTGGTAGTTTGATGCCTCTAGCTTTGTTCCTTTTGTTTAGTGTTACTTTTGCTATTTGGGGTCTTTTGGGGTTCCATATGAATTTTTCCTTTTGGGGGGACAAGGTCTCACTCTGTTGTCTGGGCTAGAGTTCAGTGGCATCATCATAGCTCACTGCAACCTCAAACTCCTGGGCTCATGTGATCCTCCTGGCTCAACCTCTTGAATAGCTGGGACTACAGGTATGTGCCACTATGCCCAGCTAATTTTTCTATTTTTTGTAGAGACAGGGTCTTGGTATTTTGCCCAGGTTGGTGTTAAACTCCTGGCCTCAAGTGATCCTCCTGCCTCAGCCTCCCAAACTGCTAAGATTATAGGTGTGAGCCACCATGCCTGGCCTCCATATGAATTTTAGGATTTTTTTTTCTATTTCTGTGAAGACTGTCATTGGTATTTTGATAGGGATTGCATTGACTCTGTAGATCATTTTGGACATTTTAACAATATTAATTCTTCCAATCCATCAGCATGGGATATCTCTATTTGTTGTGTCCTCTTCAATTTCTTTCACTGACGTTTTATAGTTTTTATTGTAGAGATCTTTCATTTCTTTGTTTAAATTTATTCCTAATTATCTTTTTTGTAGCTGTTGTAAATGTGATTGCTTTTTTAATTTCTTTGTCAGATTGTTTGCTGTTGGTATATAGAAATGCTACTGATTTTGTTGATTTGGTGTCCTACAACTTCACTGAATTCATTTATCAATTCTAGCAGTTTTTTTGGTGGAATCTTTAGGTTTTTATAAATATAGGATTATGTCATCTGTGAATAAGGATAATTTGACTTCTTTTCCAGTTTGGATGCCCTTTATTTCTTTCTCTTGCCTACTTTCTCTGGCTAAGAATTCCAGTATTATGTTGAGTAAAAGTGGTAAAAATAAGCATCCTTGTCTTGTTCCAGATCATAAAGGAAAGGATTTTCAATTTTTCCCCATTCAGTATGATGTTAGCTTTGGGTTTGTCATATATGGCCTTACTGTTTTGAGGTATGTTCCTTCTCTACCCAGTGTTTTGAGAGTTTTTATCCCACAGATTGTGCCCCTGCAACTCTATGGCACTAGCCAGTCTCTTCAATAAGGTATCCCTGCTAATTAGAATACAAAGTAGCTGACAAGATCCACATGGCAGTCACTGCAATCAGCCCCTGCTGTTTGTACTCAATTTACCACAGGTGGTTCACTGTTCTGGCACTCCTAATGGCTTCTGTGGGAGAGGACCAAGATGGGCTTCCTGTGAAGGTTTCCAGACTAGTGAGGAGATCAAACATCCACCTCCAGTTCCCTCCTCTCACCTTGGAAACCATGGGTCTAGGGAAATTCTCTGTGAGTGGTTGTTATGCCAGCTTGAGGGAGGGGGTGGTGCAGTCTGAATTGACTGTTTCTTTTACAGCTTCTCTTGATTCTGTGGGCCCAGAGGGTTTCTCTGCCTCTCCCCCAAGTTCTGGCAAATTCAGGGTAGTATTCTTATCTTTGAGTGATTTCTAGTTGTATTTTTGTGGGAGGATGATGCAAGGGGGTCTTCTATTCTACCATCTTGCTGATGTCACCTCTCCAATACATTAATTCAAGTCTTTACTTTATTTAGATTTTCTTAGTTTTTACCTAACATTCCTTTTCTGTTCCTGGTTCCCATCCAGGATACCACATTTAGTCATCATGTTTCTTTAGGCTCCTCTTCGCTATGACAGTTTCTCAGACTTTCTTTGTTTTTCATGGACTACTGTGATTTGAATGTAGCCCCTCCAAAATTCAGGTGTTGGCAAGGTGATAGTATTAAGAAATGGGGTTTTAAGAGGTGATTATGTCATTAGAGTTCTTCCCTCATAAGTGAGCTTAAGTCATTAAGAAAGAGGATTCACACAGCATTAGACCCTTTTTGTCCTCTGCCTTCTGCCATGTGAGGACACAGTGTTCCTCCCCTCCAGAGGACAGAGTGTTCAAGGTACCATCTTGGAAGCAGAGATCAGACCCTCACCAGAACACTGAACTTGCTGACATCTTGGTCTTGGACTTCCCACCCTCCAGAACTGGGAAAATAAATTTCTGTTCTTTATAAACTACCCAGTCTCAGGCATTTTGTATAGCAACACAAAAGGGACTAAGAAAATGACTTTGATAATTTTGAGAAGTACTGGTCAGATATATTGTAAGATGCCCCCCCAAGAGAATTTGTTGTTTTTCTCATGATTAGACTGGGGTTATAGGTTTTGGGAAGGAAGACCACTTAGGTAAAGTGCCATTTTATCACTTGTTACCTATTTTTTAAAAAGTGAATACACAATAGCACATTTTCTCCAATGGAATGTCTACTAATTTTTAACACATTGAAAACTATCAAATTATGAATTTGTACAAAAATTAGAATAAGACTTCTGTGATATGTCTGAAGAAAATCCTGATATTGCAAGACAACAGATAAAAATAAATTGTTACCATTTATAACCATTTATTTATACTTATCTATATGTATAAGGACTTTCCTAATGCTATTCAAAACAAAAGTCAGAATTACAAACAAGGGGACAGGGGCTGGAAAATAAGATTAGATCGGTTTTTTTTTTTTTATTTTTAAAAAGCTACATTTTGGAGATGTATGTGTTAGGGTATAAACATTTTGATCCAACCTCCCACTAGCACTATATTATCACACAAATAAATATAAAATTGCAAACAAGTGCTGCTTAGTAAAAAGTAGGGTACTCTGATAGTATATAACACTGGGATGTTACCTTGGGGATATGGCTGCCAGGGAAATCTTTGTGGAGGAAGTGACATTTAGGCTGAGACCTAAAGAGTGAGTTAATTAGGGGAAAAGCATTCTAGAAAGAGGGAATAACATGAACAAAGGTGTCATAGTGGGAAAGAGTTTGCACTGTGAAGACCTGAAACAGGACTTACAGAGTGGTGGTGAAGAACCTAGGTTCCAGAGTCAAACGGCCTGCGCTTAAATCCCACCTCTGTCCTCAACTTGCTGTGTGACCTTGGGAAAGTTGCATAACCTCTCTGGACCTTGGTTTACTCAATTATACCTACCTTATAGGGTGGTTGTGGGGACAGTAATTGTTCTGAATATTAGCATTTTATTATTATGATGAGCGAGACTAGAATGAAGTGGTGCTGAAAGGTGTTGGAGAGGTGAGGCCACATATCATGGAGGCTGTTGAAGGATTTTAAGCAGAGGTGTGACATCATGTAATTTATGTTTAAAACAATGAGTCAACAAATTTTTATGCTTCTGCTTTGTGGCAAAAAAAAAAAAACTCTCATGAGCTAAACCTTTCCTACCAGCCCGGCCTTCTTTTCATTCTCTCCTTTTCCCCTTGATCTATTCACGTGTGGTAGTCTCTTTCTGGTAAGCATTAATTCAGAGTTCAGCACTCACAGAAGTGTTCTTCCCTTCCTCCTTCTCCTACTCTAGCACAGTGTCTGGTGTAAGGGAAAGTTTACTACTCTTCCCTGGGTACAGCTGGTCTATAGCTATCATTTTCTGTTGGACTCCAATTGAGCTGTCTCATCCAGCCTTACTCTAATCCATCCCTGTCTGTCAGTTTCTGTCCTGATATTCACTTGGGATGGACAAACTACCGCCAGAACTCTGGGGACACCAACCTCTATTACTGCTCTCATCTCAGTGGCCCAGTAGTCCCTTGGTCTTGCTGTACTCAGTACTCTGGGTCCACACAGGAACTTCTCAATCTCTGCACTGTAGACGTATACCATTGGGAACCCAGCATATTTTGGGAGTGCTGCCTAGACACTTGCCTTCACAGATGCTATGCTGTCGCCCACTCTCCCCTCCCCCACCTTCACATCAAACAGAACTCTCCGAGGCTTGTACCCTGCCACCAAGATCAAAGGATCTCAGGTCACCCATCTCCCTATCTGAATATTTGCATTGCATCATCCCCACCTCCATCCTCCTACTCTCAATGAAAAGTGCTTCTTTTTATTCATCTTCTTCTCTGGAGTGAGTTTCCTCTCTATCATATGTTCCTTTTTTAGATGGGGACCTTACTGGTAGAAAAGCTGCAGCGGAAAATGATTGGATTTTGAAAATACAATTTGGGTTAGGACGTCCGTGAAAAAAAAAAAATTCACATTGATCTATTG
Source organism: Avahi laniger (assembly GCA_963575035.1). NCBI lineage: Eukaryota > Metazoa > Chordata > Mammalia > Primates > Indriidae > Avahi > Avahi laniger. Next base: position 14,680 of record CAUYSK010020072.1, on the reverse strand, counting down.
TCAAAATATTATCTCCATTTAAATTATTTGCTTATTATCTGTCTCTACCAGAAGGTACAAACTCCAAGATATTCCTTTGTCTATTTTCTTTACTGCTTGCTTTATCTCCAGCACTGAGCACAGGGGCTGTTATGCAAAAAACATTTGTGGAAAGAATGAAGAAATGAGATTAGCAAACCAATGAATGATGGGTGATTTATTCTATTGGCACTGGGATCCATTGCAAGATTTCAAGCAGAGGCTTGAAGCAATCATATTTGCAGGTTATTAAATGTCTTTAAGCTATCACAGTACCATAAGTAGCAGTCTGTATTATCTACCCCACCCAAGTAACAGCTATTAAGTTAGCTCTCAAGTACACATGCAGCGGAAGAATTCACGGCTGTCAATATTAAAATCCTTGAACAGCCTCCTGACAAGAGCAAAGGAGAGATCATAAACCTAAAACTGCCCTCCCTCTCCATCCTCTCTTTTCTCCCCTCTTTCTCCCTAACTCTGGGGCCCTTTAGTCAGCTGAAGTAGCTACACATTGTAACCCTTTCAGAGAATTTCATCTGAGATCTGGATACTCAGCCCACTTTGCTGTTATATTTGCATTTCATGCTTAATTTGTCTATAACGTTACAAATTTCATACTCCTACATTTCTACTGTTATAAAGAATACTATTTTGGTATTTCTCTTTTGCAAGGGAAATTAGCATTTCCACGTAAAATAGAGAAGAAAAATTGTTGGTCATCTACCTCAAATGTCTGGGGTTTGATCCAAGCCTGAAGTTTAAGTTCTCAGAGTCTGGGAGGAGCCATTTGTTTCTCAGTCTACTCCAGTGCCACTGTAGACTTATTAATATAACCTGGGTCTCTTCGTGTCCAGGGATGACCTGGTTGACTTTTCCTTTGGTAAAACAGAAGGAACCTGAGATCAGACACACCACTTGGGAGTTTTCTCCTGAAATGACTCCCTATCTCTTGTTCCTTACCCTGACAGGATTTCTGACACAAGGGCAGAGTGCAGAAGCCTCCTCGCTGAAGGAGACACCTGGAGTCCTGTGGGCCTAGTGTGGGAAATAAAGAGAGCTGAGGGCTTTGTGGCTAGTGGCCACCTCCAGAGCAAAACCAAGGGGTATGTCGGGAAGGGACTAGAGGGAAGCAGCAGAGCCCCAAGTGCATTTTCATAAAGATCAGGGACATTTACTCCTGGTATTTAGGAAGATTTCTCTAGTAACCGTGTGACTGTTATTCTTATTTTATGGAATCTTACCATCAGGGAACTGACGTTTTAAGCAGAACAAAGAAATCAACAAAATTCTCAGACCAGGTCAGGGACATGGAGAAGAACTGGCCCAGATTACGTTTTTGACATCTTTTTCAATATCGGAACTCTAACTTTCAAAACCTAAAAATTGTTCATAAACTTGTTTCAGTGTCTGAAGAGCGAGGAATAAATTGGGGAAATGCATCCCAATTTGAGACATATCTAGGCAGGAACTTAGCCTGGGAAGACATTGCGGGCAGCTGGAAGAGGGCAAGAGGCCAAACCCTCAGCCTGTGGAATTCAATATTAACTTGTTTCATGGTTATCTTAGAAAGGACTCGGGCTTCCATCTCAACCCATAAGCCAATACTCTAAAAGAAAGAAAAGTGTAAATCTTTCTTTTTTTTTTGAGACAGAGTCCACTGTGTCGCCTGGGCAGAGTGCAGTGGCATCATCGTAGCTCACTGCAACCTCGAAGTCCTGGGCTCAAGAGATCCTTCTGCCTTAGCCTCCTGAGTAGCTGGGACTACAGGTGTGTGCCACAATGCCCAGCTAATTTTTCTGTGACGTGGCCCGGCTCCAGACCGAGGAATGAACACAGAGACACAGAGACGCAGACGCATGACCGCAGCCCTTACAAAAAGACACAGACAGCACAAGACAGTATGGGGCTACGGCAAAAAAGTCTCGCTGTAGCTGTTTTATTTATAATACAGGCTGTTTGGCAACTGTCCCACCGCAAGTTCTTTGTTCCCACACCATCCCGACTCAACATGTCCCAGTTCCTTGTTGTTTTGTCTCCGGCAAACAGGTGTTTGCATCCCAACTCCCTAGTCCCTCCTGTTTGCAGGGTGAGGGCGCTGTGGACTTGCGTGCAAGGCCACAGATATGTTCTTGAGAAAAGCAACAAGGAAACTTTCCCAGACAAAGGTATCCTCTACGGTCCTCTACATTCTATTTTGGGTAGAGACAAGGTCTCACTCTTGCTCAGTCTGGTCTCAGACTCATGAATTGTAAGTCTTTAGTTGTGGAGCAGAGGCAGCTATTTACCCAGAAATCACTTGAGTGCAAAAAGGCAACAGTGAGAACCTAGGGCTCCTCTCTACCTCCAGAACCTTATGTCTCGTCTCTGGCATGTCTCTGGGATTTCGTCCTGTGCCAGTCTACTAACCTCTGTCTGCTCTTTGTCAGCATGGCCAATATTCCCCTTCCTTATCTCATCCCTTCAAAGCAGACCCAGGGCTAGGGAAGGTCAGAATGCCTCAGTGGGATGGTCACTGCTGCCATCCCACTGAGCTGTCTGCAATTCCAAGCCATGTCCCAGTGTCAGGAAACTGAGACCATTTTTCCCCTGCTGGAGCAGCAGGGACATTGTAAGACCTTTAAGGATGGAAAAGGGGGTTGCGTATGATGCCTTTGATGTCTTCCAGCCCTGAGGTTTTGGAGGGAGCAAATGGGCAGATACCCAGTAGCTGTATTTCTCTAGGATCCAGGTGTATTTGAATTTATATTTTCTCTTTGATTCCAGGGAAAGGGTTATCATAATTACCTTTTACTTAATGTTACCCATAGTTTCAGTAGCTTAAGCTAACCACTATTGAATTTTATGTGGACTAGTTAGCTGGCACAAAATCAATACTCAATAAATCTGTGCTGAATAAACTGTGTACAAATATATGCTAAAGAGATTTAAGATGAATAATATTCATAATGAAATTATGAACAATCTTTTTGTGTTTTTCAAAATTTCAGTATGGTGGTGGTATTATTTGTAAAATAATCAATATTTTTTCAAATAGTTTATAAATTCAAAAGTATATTTGTGTCTTAGAATTATCATATGATCCAGCAATTCTACTTCTGGGTACATATCCCCCAAAATTGAAAACAAGGTCTTGAAGAGATATTTGCACACCCAGGTTCAGAGGAGCAAAGCTAAAACATGGAAGCAATCTTAGTGTCCATCGAGGGGTGAGTGGATAAGCAAAATATGGTATATTCACATAATAAAATATTATTTAGCTTTTAAAAGGAAGGAAATTCTGCAATATGCTATAACAGGGAAGAACCTCGAAGACATTATGAGAAATGAAATAAGTCTGTCATAAAATGACAGTTATTGTATTTATGACAAATATTTATATGAGGTACTTAGAGTAGTCAAAATCATAGAGACAGAAAATGGAATGGTGTTTGCCAGGGGCTAGGGGTAAGGAGGAATGAGGAGTTATTGTTTAATGGGTATAGTTTCAGTTTTACAAGATAAAAGGAGTTCTAGGGATGGATAGTGGTGATAGTTACACAACAATGCCAATGTACTTAATGCCATTGAGCTGTACACTTAAAAATGGATAAGATGGTAAATTTTATATTATGTGTATATTACCACTATTTTTTTTAACAAAAGCTTGAGGAAAATGAAGTTTAGGGAGGTTAGTATTGTTACTAGGTACTTACATATGATATCCTTTTTAGTTTAGCAAAGCACTGAACCATCTTCATGAGTTTTTCTTAGCAGTAAAATTATAGGGTAAGACAATGTTCAAGTTCTCATTATTTGTATTCTCAAAGCACACAATGAGTGAGTGAAAGAGCTGCAGTGAGGATACTGTATCCTCAATCCTAGTACGTGGCCACAGCAGCTCAGATTCCCCCCAGAAGATGAATACAAACATATGCAGCAGTGTTGCCCATGTCACAAGGCTGTGGTGGGGAGAGTTAATAAGTGATTACAAACTGCTTTGTAAATACAGTGCTGTAGAAATGCAAAACATCTACAACAACAGTAATTAGTGTTAATTGCTATCTCTATTCTGTGTGCAGCTGTCTCTCAAAATTCTCTTTGGGAGTTTAATCTCCCCATCTCAAGAAATAAAGTAACCTCCCTCAGAGACCCTACTGAGTAGCTGCCCCTCATTCTCCCTGGCTGCTGAACACTCCCCCTGTGCACCCCCTTGGCACACTCTTCCTACTCTCAGGTGATCAGCAAAGGCTGAATGCTGACATTAATAGGAAAAAAAAGGCCTGTCTGAGCCTTGAGCCTTTGAAAATCCCTGCCTTTCAAACAAAATTGGGCACCAGGGCCTGGAGACATACAGAGACCCTTGGAAATAGAACTCCCTGTCCTCCCCTACACAGGAGAGGAACTTTTCCTCCGTCTCAGCTCTAGTAATGCCCAGTAACTTGGTGAAATATCAGCTTTATGAATCATTATTTTCTTTTCAGGGGTAATAGTTTTAAAAATAAAAATAAAAAAAAAAAGCCGAGATACTAAAGACACAAGGCCATTGTATTCACTGATACCAAAAAAAGCCAACATCAAAGCACCTAACAAACTTCCCTTATCACTAGCTTCAGTTAGTATAGTTCAGCAGTGTGCTCCCATCATGTAGACACTGGGGCTAATGCTGCATCCCTTTAGCACAAGAAGAGTGGGAGAAGCTACAGGGGCCTACCTTGGCTGGGTTTTGACTTTTAAGGCAGAGAATCCTGAAGTTGGAATGTGCCAGGCCCAGAAGTTTGGTCTTCACGCTGGAGAATCTCACAGGACAGTATGGCAATGGAAAGACTGCAGGAAAATGATGACTGTTATTGCATGTCTTGTCTGTGAAGTAAATAAAATTAAATGAAACTGTCAAACTAAATGACAGAGAGCCTCTCTAAAAGAAAATAGCTATTTGAGAATAGGGCATTGCAATGGGAATATGTGTGCCAGAGTAAACTATGCGTACATTCAGAGAGGTAAAGAAAGACATTTTTAAAGGAAAAATGAGGAAGATTACATAATTGTTTTGAGGTAATTATCCTTGGCTGCAAAGATCAAAAACAAGGGTGACACCAATCAATAAAGGATGAACAGTTGCCGGGCTGATGTCCTTGTTACCAAAAGTTTGGTACTTGTCCCCAAGGCTAAATCAGTGAGAACAAAGAATAGGGACAAGTGGTTTGAGGAAAAGGAAAGAGTTCATTAATTTGCCAGGAAATGAAAAGGGCAGTAGACTAGTGTCTCAAAAGACTGCCACCCTGCCTTTAAGTAGAAAAACAGGGCTTTTTAAAAGGAGGGTTCCTGGCAGTTGTGCTTGAGTCTACTGACTGGTATCACATGTCGTGGCTTCTGGGTATTGTTGTTTAACTATAGTTGGTGGTTTCAGTCATCCTTATCTCCTGTGACCTGTGATGATGGTCTTGTGACCCTTGGACAATTCTGTTGAGCCATCCCTTGTGGTTTAAGATACTAAAAAACCAAGAGAAAAGAACATTTTTCTATCCCTTTCATTACTGGCCTTGGGAAGGAATGCAGGTTTTAATTCCCAAAAAGGGTGGAGAGTTGTAAAGAGTAAAACATTTCGGTGCCCTTTTTCAGAACTTTACCTGTGTTACAGCTTTGCAGAAGTATTTTTGTGTGAGTTTGTTATGGCCTTTGCACAAGGTTGCGGTTTTTGCAGAGTCTTTTGTGATAGTTTTGTTATCAAGCATTTATGCATACTCTCTTCATAGCCTTTCCTGGCTCTATTTGTCAGGGTTTTGTTTTTGTTTTTTAATTGATTCTGACAATTTTCATAAAACAACACATGTAAAGTATTTAGCGATGCAAGGTACATAGTAAGAGCTAAATAAATGCAGCAATCATGACAATCAACATGGATTTATTGATTTGTATCAGATGTTGTTCTGGGTGTTGGGGACATGGCAATGAACAAAACAAAATCTCTTCCCTCAGATCTTACGTTTTAGTGGGGGAAGACGGGCAATAAACAAGTAAACATAGTGCTATACATATCAGACTCTGAAAAAAATGTAAAATAGTATAAGAGAAGACAAAATGAAGATATTGATGTTTTAGGAGTGGTCAGAGAAGGTCTTTCTGAGGAGGTGATATTTGACTAGAGACCTAGATAAAGTGAGGGAGAGAGCAATGCTACTACCTTGGGCAAAAGAAGAACAGAGGCTACAGCAATTGCAAAGGCCCTGAGTTAGGGGCAGGAATAGCAAGGAGGCCAGTGTGATGGGACTGATGATGTCATTCAGGAAGGAGAAAGTTGTAGGAGATGATTTTGGAGTTTCTCAGGAGCCAGGTAATGTAGGGATTTGTAGGCCAAAATTAAATTTTGGATTGACTTTGAATTTTATTCTAAGTGTGATATAAAACCTTAGACGGTTGAGCAGAGGTGTAACATCATCATATTTATGTTTTGAAAGGACCACTCTTGGTCAGGTGCAGTAGCTCACGTCTGTAATCCTAGCAATCCGGGAGGCCGAGGCAGTAAGATTGCTTGAGCTCAGGAGTTTGAGACCAGCCTAACCAAGAGTGAAACCTCGTCTCTATTAAAAATAGAAAAATTGGCCCAGTGTCGTGGTGCACACCTGTAAGTCCCAGCTGCTCGGGAGGCTGAGGTAGGAAGATTGCTTGAACCCAGGAGTTTGAGGTTGCTGTGAGCTATGATGATGCCACTACACTCTACCCAGGATGACAGAAAAAAAAAAGGAAAAAGAAAAAAACAAAGGACCGCTCCGAATGCTCTTTGAGAACTGACTCTAGGAGTAAGAGTGAAAGCAGGACAATCAGTTACTGCAGAGATTCATGACAGCAGTTGCAGATGGCTTGGACTAAGGTGTTTGCAGGGGAATTGGCAAGAAATGATGAGCAGACAGAATTTGCTGGTGGATTAGAGGTGGTGTGTGAGAGAAAAGAGGAGCCAACAATGGCACTAAGGATTCTGGCCTAAGTAGCTGGGTGAGAGGAGATGACCTTAACTGAGATGGGGAACACTGAGGAGGAGCAGAAGCATTCCGTTTTGGAGATATTAAATTTGAGATATCTAGTTGACATCCAAGTGGAACCATTAAGTAGTTGCATATATTAGTATTGAATTCAAACAAGAGGCTAAGTGTGAAGATCCAAGTCATTAGCACATGGATGGTATTTAAAGTCACGGGAGTAGATGATATCAGGTAGGGTAAAGAGGACTGAGGCCCCAGCCCTGGGGCACTCTAACATTTAGAGGGCTAAAAGATGAGAAAGAGCAGTTGATAGAGAAAACTAGGAGAATGTGGTGTCTCAGATGCCTTGTTACGAATATTGTTAAGAGTGTAATCGAGTAGTCGCCCCTCCTCCCGTAGATATGGAAAGGTAAAATTGACAGTGGGGAATATGTAACAGAGGGGATGGCCTAAAAAAATGGCAAAAATATTTTCTTTCTCTTTAAAACCTCCCTCACTCCTTTTAGAGAACTAAATCCTGCCTCCGTGCTTCAGGCCAGTGGTTGGGAGTGGCAGGAGAATGTCCTTTGTTCTTTGTGCTACAGGATATGGCTCAGTGGAACTGTCCAACTGTCCAGGTGGAGGCATCTGTATGAGCAGGCCAAGGTCTAGGAAGAGGTCACAAGATTGTCTTCGCTGGAGATGGGATGGACCAACAAAAGCCTGAAGCTGGAAACCCTCCCTTTAAAAGCTCTGTATTTCTGCTTATGATCAGGATGATGGCATTTTAAACAGGAGTCTCCATCCTCCTCATTTGCTGGAAAATTAATAAATCTCTTTTTCTTTCTCCTCAAACCACTTGTCCCTCTTTCCCCTCAAATCATTCTTTTGAGGTGGCGCATCCCAATCTAACCCGACAAGCAAAGTAATATTTACAGATCTGCAAGTCCTCCCCAAATGATACTTATTTCTGGATCAAATATATCTGATGTCTTCTGAGATCACATGACTAGACAAATCCAATTTATAATCTGCAAAAACTGCTCAAGGAGTCAAGAAACTCCCTTCCATGGACAGGATTTCTCGATTCTTTCCATTGTAGTATCTTATAAGCTAAGCAGGCTGACCCTCTGACTTTCCTGTTTGTTCTGGCTGCCCACTGCAAAATCTCAAATTTTACTCTCTAAGTGTTCTTTCTTTAAACCATGTCTCAAGGGAATATGCATGTCCCATGCCCTAGCAATAAGCTGTCTAAAAGCGTTTCTATTTTTCAAGCATAAACATGCGAGAGGGCACAGATACATTTCCAGGCTACAAGAGAAGCCCCTTTGGAATTTGGAGTACGTACAGTTTGCCATCAAGAACTATATCTCAGGCGGTAACATGTATTGGTATCAACGCAGGTGGATGTCTTTTAAAGATTTCCTTCCAAAAACATGCTAGGGAAAATTAGAGTAACAAGCAGATATTTTAGAACATGTAATATGTTCCAGATGAATACTTTTTGATATATCTAGAGCTATTAAGTCTAACTTCTTTAGCAGGGAAGCCATGAATTTACTGAATTCTGAAAGAAAAAAAAAAAGCAGCAGCCCACCAACATCCTGGACTCAGCATATTTTAAGTCTGTTAAAAGGCCAGGGTTAGGTCAGAGAAAAGCCAACGGGGAGGTGTGGAGTATGAAAATAGGGATGGAAGAGGGGACCAAGATCTGTTTCCTTTGAAATTCAGTACCTTGACAGCATGAAGAATAAATGGTTCTGCTTTCACCTGGGTGTATGAATCAGGGCTAACAACCTCACCACACTGACAAACATTCTAAGAGCCTTCCTCGAAGAAGATGTTTTAGGATGGAGAGAAGACCAGAATGCCATTCGCAACTGAAATAGACATGTTTTTATACTTCTCCTTGGTCCAGAAAGACTGGCTCCCTGTAGAACAGTAGACCCTTCTAAGTACTAAAACAAGATACACATTTTAGTGCTAAGGAAGAACATTATATATAGTCTAAAGCAATAATATACAGCATTAGTATGCGCTCTCTTGATAAAACTCTTCTCCTAAGCTTAGAAAACACATTCTTCACATAGCTGTGGGAAGAGATTCCTTAGATTTTTCATATAGATACTGAGATATATATATATATTCTTTTTCCCCTGGGACTGCTAAATTGGGATGACATAATTCTGAAACAATCTCCCACCATGTTCTCACTCTCCCAGCTTGTCAAAACCCAAGCTCAGTAGGAGTGAAAAGGGCCACAGAGAGACCCAAGGTTAGAGAGAAATGACATTTTTAAAGTACTTGAACTCAGCTTTGCCCCTGGATTTTTGCCTACTTCTTGTTATGTGAAATAACAAATTCCTTTTTTCCCCCTTAAATTTGTTTGAGTTGGGATTCTATCAGAAAACAGAACTCAGAAATCTGAAGAGAAAATTTATTTGACAGTAAGTTCGAGGTGATATGATGAAGAGTAAAAGGAGTGAGTTAATGGCAAAGTAAGAAAGGCTATATTTCCAAGCTAATTGCATCATCGCATGCAACATATAAACTTCTTTTTTTTTTTTTTTTTTTGAGACAGAGTCGCACTCTGTTGCCTGGGCTAGAGTGCCGTGGCGTCAGCCTAGCTCACAGCAACCTCAAACTCCTGGGCTCAAGCGATCCATCTGCCTCAGCCTCCCGAGTAGCTGGGACTACAGGCATGCACCACCATGCCCAGCTAATTTTTTCTATATATTTTTAGTTGTCCGATTAATTTCTTTCTATTTTTTAGCAGAGAAGGGGTCTTGCTCTTGCTCAGGCTGGTCTCGAACTCCTGAACTCAAACAATCCGCCTGCCTCGGCCTCCCAGAGTGCTAGGATTACAGGTGTGAGCCACTGCGCCCGGCCATAAACTTCTTTATATGCCATCCCTACTATGTCCTTGGGGCAACAGGCTTAAAGAAAGCATTATATAAAGGACATAGCAATGTTTGTGAAATTAAAATTCCAGCATTAAATAATTTTGTAATCTTAGGCAATAATTGATATTTATTAAATATTTGCTGTATTCTAGGCATTGTGCTAAGAGCTTTATATGCATTATTTTATTAAATCCTCATTTCATAGATGAGAAGACTGAAACTCAGAAATATTAAGAAACTGCCACCAACGACACTTATCTACTATTGTAGTGATGGTATCTGAACACAAATCACTCTGACTCCAGAACCTATGCATGCTTTTTTTTTAAAAAATAGACTTACTGAGATATAATATACATACTATACCATACATACCAAATTCACTCATTTAAAGTATACAATTCAATGGTTTTGGTATATTCACAGATATGTGCAACCATCACTATAGTTTTAGAACATTCTCATCATCTAAAAACGAAACCCCCTACCCTTTAGCTATCACTCCTGTTTTCTTACATAACCAGTCCTTTGGCAACCAGGAATCCACTTTCTGTCTATAGATTTCCCTATTCTGGACTTTCATATAAATAGAATCATACAGTATGTGATCTATTGTGATTGATTTCTTTCACTTAGCATTATGGTTTCAAGGTTCATTGTAGCATGTAGCAGTACTTCATTCTTTTTTATTGCCGAATAATATTCCATTGTATAGATATACTGCATTTTTTTTATCCATTCATCTGTTGATGGACATTTGGGTTTTTTCCACCTCTTGGCTATTATAAATGCTGCTGCTAAAAACATTCACGAAGAAGTTTCTGTATGGATGTATGTTTTCATTTCTTTGGGGAACATACCTAAGAGTGGAATTGCTAGGTTGTATGTTTAACCTTTTGAGGAATTATCAAACTGTTTTCCAAAGCAGCTGTGCCATTTTAATTCTCACCAATGATGTATCAGTGTTCCATTTCTCCAAATGCTCACCGACATTTGTTGGTATCTGACTTTTTGATTCTAGCCATCCTAGTGGGTATGAAGTGATATCCCATGGTGGTTTGATTTGCATTTCTCTGATGACTAATGATGTTGAGCATCTTTTCATGTACTTATGGGCTATTCGTATATCTTCCTTGGAGAAATGTCTATTCAAATCCTTTGTCCATTTTTTTTTTTTTTGAGACAGAGTCTGGCTCTGTTGTCTGGGCTAGAGTGCCATGGCGTCAGCCTAGCTCACATCCACCTCAGACTCTTGGGCTCAAGCAATCCTTTTGCCTCAGCCTCCCAAGTAGCTGGGACTACAGGCATGTGCCACCATGCCTAGCTAATTTTTTCTATATATTTTTAGTTTTCCAGCTAATTTCTTTCTATTTTTTAGTAGAGACAGGGTCTCGCTCTTGCTCAGGCCGGTTTCAAACTCCTGACCTCCAGCAATCCTCCTGCTTCAGCCTCCCAGAGTGCTAGGATTACAGGTGTGAGACATCACGCCTGGCCCCTTTGTCCATTTTAAAATCTGGTTATTTGTCTTTTTGACAAAATTGTAAGAGTTCTTTATATATTCTAGATACAAATCTCTTCTCAGATATATGATTTTCAAATATTTTCTTCCATTCTTTGGGTTGCTTTTTCACTCTTGATACTGTCCTTTGATGTTTAAAAGTTTTAAATTTTTGAAGCCCCATTTATCTATTTTTTCTTTTGTTGCCTATGCTTTTGCTGTTATATCTAAGAAATCATTGCCAAGTCCAATGTCATGAAAGCTTTCCCCTATGTTTTCTTCTAATAGTTCTATAGTTTTAGCTCTGTGTAGGTCTTTGTTTTCTTTTTTCATTTTTTGTTTTTTGTTTATCAGAGACAGGGTCTTGGCTCTGTCATACAGGCTAGAGTGCAGTGGCATAATCACAGTTCACTATAGCCTCAAATCCCCAGGCTCAAGTGATCCTCCCAAAATTACTTGGTTTTTGTTTGTTTGTTTGTTTAGGTTTTTGATCCAATTTTGTATATAGTGTGAGGTAAGGGTCCAACTTCATTCTTTTGCATGTGGATATCCAGTTGGCCTAGTGCCATTTATTGAAGAAATTATTCTTTTCCCATTGAATGATCTTGGAATCCTTGTTGAAAATTAGTTGACCATAAATGTATGGGTTATATCTGGACTTTTAATTCTATTTCACTGATGTATATGTCTATTCTTGTGCCAGTATCCCACTGACTTAATTATGGTTGTTTTGTATTATAGTAAATATTGAAATTGAGAAGTGTGAGTCCTTCTATTTTGTTATTTTTTAGGATTGTTTTGGCAATTCAGGGTCACTTGCAATTCCATATACATTTTAGAATCTGCTTGTCAATTTCTACAAAGAAATCAGTAGGCTGGTAAGCATTGTATTGAGTGTATAGACCCATTTGGGGAAAACTGCCATTTCCAATTCATGAAAATAGGATTTTAAAAATCTCTATGTAGCTCTTTTTTAATTTCTTTCAACAGTGGTTTGTAGTTTTCAGAGTATAAGTTTTGCATTTCTTTTGCAAAATGTATTCCTAAGTATTTTATTTTTTTGATGCTATTAAGAATGGAATTTTTTAAAATTTCATTTTTGGATTGTTCATTACAAGTGTATAAAAATAAAATTGATTTTTGTATATTGATCTTGTAGCTTGTAACCTTGCTGAACTCATTTATCAGTTCTAACAGTTTCTAAGGGGATTCCTTCGATTTTTCTACATACAAGATTATGTCATCTACAAATAGAGGTAGTTTTACTTCTTCCTTTTTAATATGGAAGCCTCTTATTTCTTTTTCTTGCCTAATAACCCTAGCTAGAACCTTCAGTACAATGTTGAATAGAAGAGGTGAGAGCATACATCCTTATTTTGTTCCTGATCTGAGGGGGAAAGCATTCAGTCTTTTGCCATTAAGTACAATGCTCCTATTAGCATCATCTTTTATCAGGTTGAAGAAGTTCCATTCTATTCCTATTTTGTTAAGTGTGTTATCATAAAGGGGTGTTCCCTGATCGAATTTAAGCCATACAGGAAGAGTGGTGGATAGCCTCTGTGAATGGGAATGCTCTTCTCACTCAGCCAATGGTTGCTCACCTATTCTCCCTCCTAGTGGCAATGTAAGGTAAAGGGTGCAGTCAACATTGAAAGAGATCATTGTAGGAATGCAGTGATTATGGCCTAAAAGAATTCAAGAACAGACATAGTTGGAAGGCATGTTGTTCTACATTTACATTATAAAATTCCAAACGGTAAATTTAACAATCCAGAAAACAAATTATCAGCCACATTTGACTGTGTCCACTGGGTAAGACTTGCGTTTGTGGTCATTATTAATGAAACACAGCAACAATCATTGAGAAAGTCTTTAGAAGTCAGCATTCACAGGTGGCAAGATGGATAATGCAGTGTAATAAGTAACAATGTAATTAGCATTAAATAAATGGTATTGGGAAATTACAGAGGCCAGAAAAACTACATTATCTCTAGACAAACAGGTTCTGAAGAGCCATGGACTTGTGAGTAATAACAGCACCAATTATTTCTTGTTATGTGAAAGATGTGCAATTGGCCAGGAATGGCACATCTGACAATGAAAACAGGAAGAGATGGAACCTAAACAGCAAGAAACAATGTCTAGACACTACCAAGAAGCCTACGTGCACTGATGTGGCAGTAAACAAATAAGTACGTACCACTTCTTTAACCATTATCTTAAAACTTCATTAATAAAACATTACATCTTACTAGGGGCCATGAATTTTATAGTAAACATTTTATTTTATTTTATTTATTTTTTTTGAGACGAAGTCTCGCTCTCTTGCCCAGAGTAGAGTGCCATGGCGTCAGCCTCACTCACAGCAACCTCAAACTCCTGGGTTCAAGAGATCCTCCTGCCTCAGCCTCCCAAGTAGCTGGGACTACAGGCATGTACCACCATACTCAAGTAATTTTTCTATTTTTAGTAGAGACAAGGTCTCACTCTTACTCAGGGTGGTCTCAAACTCCTGAGCTCAAGCAATCCTCCTACTTCGGCCTCCCAGAGTGCTAGGATTACAGGCATGAGCCACTGTGCCCAGACTAGATATTTTATTAATAATGAAATTGTTTACATAATCAGGGTCCTTGCAAAAATATTGATCTGGGATCCGGCACATTCTAAAGGTGATCCTGGAGGCAGTACAGTACAACCTGATTTGGAGTAGGGGCTTTAGAGTCAGAATACCTAGATTCCACATATTATCTATTGACTTTAGGCATGTTGTTTAATCCCTTTGTGCCTCAGTTTCTACAGCTTTATAACGGAAGGCCGGGCGTGGTGTCTCACGCCTGTAATCCTAGCACTCTGGGAGGCCAAGGCCCGAGGATCGCTCAAGGTCAGGAGTTCAAAATCAGCCTGAGCAAGAGCGAGATCCGTCTCCACTAAAAATAGAAAGAAATTAGCCGGACAACTAAAAATATATACAGAAAAAATTAGCTGGGCATGGTGGTACATGCCTGTAGTCCCAGTTCCTCAGGAGGCTGAGGCAGGAGGATCGCTTGAGCCTAGGAATTTGAGGTTGCTGTGAGCGAGGCTGATGCCATGGCACTCACTCTAGCCAGGGCAACAGAGAGAGACTCTGTCTCAAAAAAATATATATATATATATAATGGAAGCAATGAAAGTATGGTATTTCACGGTGAGGTTGTGAAGTTTAAATGATTTAATATACTTATGTAGTATACGGTACCTGACATTTTGTGTTTAAAAGTGATAGTAATATATAGTACTTAGTTCATTTTGTGCTGTGATAGCAATACCTGACACTAGGTAATTTATAA
>CAUYSK010020069.1:0-25412 GCA_963575035.1 Avahi laniger | reverse complement strand
TCAAATATGTCCATCCTTCGAGTGGTGCACATTGCACTCTTTGTGTATGCATATACCCGTCCCCTCCTCCCTCCGCGCCCCCCCCCCCCCCCCCCGCCCCACAACCCAAAGATGTTATTGTTTAAGGTGGCCGTTTGTTGTTTTGGTCAAGTGGTGGGTGTGGGGACGAGTATATGCATACACAAAGAGTGAAATGCGCACCACCTTAAGGTTGGACATATTTGAAACTCCTAGTTGGGTGGGTGGGAATGGGCAACATACGTAACCTAAACATCTGTATCCCCATAATATGCTGAAATAAAAAAAAAGAATAAATTTTGAAATAAACTCCTATGTTACTACCCCTCACCACTTTTAGAGTAAAGAAAATTGTTGATAAGAAGATAAGGGAAATACAGACTCCTGTGTAATTGCGCACCGTGTTTAATTTGAATGGAGGGACAGGTAGACCTATGTGAGATGGCTTTTTTTTTTTCTTATGCAGAATCCTTATAGATCTGTCTTAGGTAATGGCCATAGGATTGATTAAGAGCCAGAAAATGGTAAGAAGAGAAAGCACTAGTTTAAGTGAATGTAAACACATACTGTTTGAGATTTTGCCAGATACAAATCAAAGATACCTTTTGAGGAGGAAGTTCTAAAGAAAGCAAAAACATAATAAGCAAAAATTTCTTTCTAAGAGGGTATTTGCAACCATATTAAACAAAATATTGCCAACTAAAACATATCTAAAGATATTAGATATTATCCTTGAGAAGAGAAACTTTCCATAAACTTGGTTAGGACTGAGAAATATTAGGTACAGCAATAAAGAGCTGGAAAGAAGAAATGTAATGATAATTTTGTTAGAGATAAGAATAGATGCTCTCTCTTTTCTTTTTTCTTTCTGAGCATAATAATACTTGGATGTAAATTTTCTTACTGAACTTTAAAGTATTACTTCTGCTTTATTGTTAACACTTCAGTTCTCACTAATGTGCTTGGTAAAATAAGTGCTTTAATTACTTGCCTGCATGGTCAATATTAAAATACCATGCTGTCTTCAGTTTATTAAAAGAACTTTGGATTTTCAAAATACTATAAAAAATAATGTTACAATGCATTGAAAGGGCATATTTAAGTATTTTGCTATTAGATTATTATTTTATCACCTCCAAATAAACAAGAAATGCATAGGTGAACCTTGGTACATATAAAATGTGCCTATAAATTTACAGTAAATTTATAAACATAGGAATTTTATTTAATAATTTTTCTGCATGGGTATGCTTATTCAAATTCCATTAGATTTTCTAAGGTATTACATATTAATTAGTTTTAAAGTCTCTATAAACATAATTGTAAAGCTGTCTTAATCAAATAATTAAATAGTCACAATAATTTGTAAGCTAGCAGGAAAATACATTAATATAAATTTACTTTGGCAAGAATGTTTCTTTAGATTTTAGTTGTTTAAAGGCTTAAATAATTAGTCATAATAATTTGCAAGCTAGCAGGAAAATACACTAATATAAATTTACTTATAAGCCTTTAAACAACTAAAATCTAAAGAGACAATTTTGCCAAAGTAAATTTACTATAAACATAAATACAATAAAATGAAACATTCATTTCTATGTTCAAATTGCAAAGAATTTGACAATAATAAATATGCTATTTGTATTGCTTATAAATTATGGTCAATAGACATTTGCTGAACATATTACTTACGATGGTATCCTAATTTTTCAAAAAATTTTCAAGAAATCCTAAGGATAAAAATTAATTTCAGAGAGAGATGGAAGTTTAGCTTCTTTGAAGTGAAGAAAAAAGTAGCCTCAAATCAATCCCATTTCACAGATGAGGAAAAATTGGATCCAACAAGATTGAAGTGATTTGTTCAAAGTCATCTAGGTAAGAATTTCAGGGTCAAAATAAGAACTGGGATTTTTGTCAAATCCTATGTTAATGCCACTAAGTAAGCTCCTTCTAAGTCATTGAGTCAATATGTGAAAGTAGTCAACTCAGTCATTCATGTGATAACCAAGGTTTTTAAATCTAACCAGCTAACATAGTACTCTGCAAGGACAGGGTTGAGCACAGCAGATTCTCAGAAAAGGTAGCTGATAAGCAGACAAAGATCTAAACAATTACATTAATTCATCATTTTTTAAAATTATAAACTGAACTTCATTTAAGGGCAAGGCCAGCCATCTAAATTTACCTTCTGACTACATCATTGTTTTAGCTGTGTGTGTTTGGAAATTTTAATATTTTTAAGCCACAATGTCTTTATTTGTAAAATTCTGATAACAATCCTTACCTTATAAATTCCTTACATATATTACAGATAATGCATGTAAAGCAACTAGCAAGTGTTTGGCACCCGATCTTAATTCACTTGCATTACATTATGGTGGACCTCTACAGATATTTTAACCTCATGGCAATTATAATTATACAATATTTGTTTCTGAAATGTATGTATTTATGTACACTCAGATAAGCAAAACACAAGTGAATTAGCAAAAATAAAAATCAATATACTTTATTATTATTTTTACATTGCCTCAGAAGAGAAAACACTTCTAATAAACAACTGTTATCTATGATATTTGTATACATAGCTACAAATAAAGGTGATTCTTTATTATTATCAGGGAATGTCATGGGAATTATTTCGAAAGTGGTCATAAACTTACATAGATTCATTTGTATGCATGTGAGCTGTCAACAAATTCCCTTAAGGCCAGGCCTTAACACAGTATGTATATGCACAGTGATAACAATCACAGGGCACTTCCAGGACCTATGCTAAATGCTTTAACACTTTCACTAATAATGTGTTATATTGGTCTTTCCTTAACACTGTGAGGAGGCTATTTTTCCTACTTAGTAAGTGCAGTACGTAAGTACCTAGCTCAAGATAATACAGGAAAACTGGATTTCAAACACTGGCAGTCTGACTTCACAATGCAAACACTTGACAGCCCCTCTCATGCACCTTCAAGTGGCTGTCATAGAAAGGACACAGATAACTACAAACTAACAAGATTGTGTCTCTAGTTCTTTTATCTCCACATTCTGAAATCAACAGATTATCTAAGAGGTCGAGAGCATAAATTTCTTCCTTGGTGTAGACCCCAAGGTTTTTCTACAGTCCCAGGTTCTTTTTGTGGCCGTTTGTATGTGTCTGTTGGTCTGTGGTCCCTGTGAATGAACACACCTATGGCTTATCATGGTGCTGAACCTGTGATCTGGGCTCCCTCATCACTCTTCTCTCCCATCCTCAATCTGTCATCAGTTCCTAAAGATACATTGAATTTGCATATTTTTTTCATCCCCAAACTGTCATTAATTTATTTTAAATGCCATTTCTATTTTCCTGGTTTCTGTAATAGGCTCGGACTTGCTTCTTTGCCCCCAGTCTACCCCATTTAATCTGTTCTCCTTAGGGCTACCTGAGTGAGCCTTCTAATCCGCAAGTAAGATCATGCTGTAGCTTTAATAAGTCCTTTACATGGTCCTCATTATTTTCACAATAAAGTGAGGCTCTTTATGGTTTAATTCTAACTTCTCTCCATAGGTTTATCTCTCAGAGCTTATGCACTCAAATATGACAATAGAGTTAATTGAACAACCTACAGTTTTCTCATTTTCTCATATTTTGTGTATTTTCTCAAAGCATATTTTTCGAAAATGTTCTCCCTTTTTCCTTTCCTCACATACTCTCCCTTTGGCAAACTCCTACACCTCCTTTAGTTCTCATCTGAGAAATCACTTTGCTCGGGAAGCCCTCCTGGATCCTTCAAGTCTGGGTTGGATGCCCCTATTAAGTGTTTCTTTGATTTTTATTATTGTTCCTATAATAACACTCATTATGATGTGTTATAATTGCTTCTGTACATATCTGTGTTCAAAATTGAAGTTCTTTGAGAACAGTGACTACGTGTTTTGCTCTCAGAGTAAGTTTAAGCCTGTTGTGTCCCAGATGCTTATAAAGTACTTGCACTGAGTGAATGAACAAATATATTTTTTAAAAAAATAAAATGTTTACTTGACCAAGATCATATATTGTTATGTAGTCATTATATTTTCTTTAAAATCTGAGGCTTATTTTGGATATCAAAGTTTATTTTCATAGATTTAGGTATTTTTACTACTATGTGGTCAAGTTCAAAGGGTCTAAATACCTAGTCAACCTTATAATATTTTCCTTATGTTACAAGAGCCTACGTACATTGACCATTTACTAACCACTCTCCATTGCTCACCCAAAGCTATACAGACTAGTAAACACATCCAGCTTCCTCACTTATTACAGTGAGGCTGCTGGTTGCATCATTCTGATGAAAAATTCTGACTGTCAGGCATATGTAGATTTGAAATTTTTTTGAAGAATAAAATAAAATATTTTAAAATATAGGGTCTTCAGAGAAAAAAAAATAATTAAAACATGACTGTCCTAAGGAGAAAGACTTTGAGACCAGTAAACTAGTAAATTGTAAAAGTTAGATGCCTCAAAATTGCAATGATAGTAGCACAAAATTCAATCTGTTAGTTACATTTTGAACTTTTACATATTGCCAACTTTGAAATGAATTGATCTATCTCCTTTAAGCCCAAGTCCTCACAAGAAAAGAAATTTCAACTTCAAAAGAAAGTGATCACAAAGCCCATTTTTAACATAAAATAATCATTTACCAAATTTCAAAGAGAACATTAAGTCATTAGTATAAGCGGTGTTTTGCTCCACACTCTCTTTACATTATTCCAACTCTTTCCATCTACCAGCAAACCTAACAAGCAATTTTAAAATAATGGAAGAATTAAATCCTCATTGGTGGCATCATTTTCCTTGTTTGTGTATGTCTTCAACAGACTTATTCTAGCAGTTCCATTAATATGGCTGTTGTGAAAAAAGAAAAAGAAGTACAAATGGCATATTATAAAATTGAATGGTGACATATTGTGTTGCTTGGGATCACAGTCAAGTCTAGAGGCAAAATAGAAATAACAGATGCAATATAAATGCAGAGTTATTATGTGTGTTATACTGGAATCCAGTCTTACAAAATTAGCACAATATGCTCTACCTGAGGAAAAGCTGGAGGTTGGGGGGGAAGGAGAGAGAGAAGATATATTGTCCCAGCAACATAAATAGAGAGACAGCAACATTTTAATCTTAGTTTGGTAATAAATTTTGAAAAGAAATCATACACTAATTGGAATTTTTTATTAAAATTTCAAACAAAAAAGATTTCTAAGATTCCTTTTTAATTAGTGAATTTATTAGTTCGAACGAGCCTAATTAAAGTCTACCCTAAAGCTATTTACAGAGGTATTTCCACATTTTATCAGTTGCCTAGCGGTGTTGCAAATCCAGATTGGGGAGCAACTTAAGGCAAATGCATTATATTTGTAGCTGAAAATTAAATATGTATGTATAATTGATTAAATAAATTATTTAATGTAATATCTCCTAATGCTTATTTTATTAATCACTGAATTTGTGTGTGATGCATCATATAATCCAATAACTTCCTGGGTTTGTTTTGAATTATAATCTAAAAGGAATTCCCTCTATAGTAATAAGTCTTATTTTTACATAAAAAAGTAAAAGATCCTCCTTCCTCATGGAAGAAAATAAGAAAATGAAAAAGAAAACAAATCTAAACCATGTAATTTTGAGTGAAATTACTGGTTCCATTTATTTGCCCTCCCATTAGTCATGTAGTTTCCTATGTAATTTTGCAGTTCCTTCACTAGTATTGCCCTTTACTTGCCTTCCTGAACAAAGAAAACAACTTCACCTCTCACCAACAGAAAGAATACTTTGGGAAAAAAATACTGTTAAATTATTTAAACATATAGTAAGCATTTTCTTACAACTGCAGGTATAAATGATATCATATTACAATTACTATCCACAATTCACTACCTCAGCCAGCACAACTTGCAGAATCAGTACCATTGTCTTTCAGAAAAATTTTCTTAAGTCTTTGTTTTTAGTGATTTGATTTAGATAGATGTGGAATTCTTTGTCTCAAAATATATTAATAACTATAAAATATTCACTAGAGGTGAGAATAAAAATCACTATTAAAATCAGCTCTAAGAGCAAGATAAATAAGTCTACATTCTGTTTGTAAAGCACAGCAGTTTTGCTAGATAGATGATAAAATAGTGATCAGGTAACAGGATGCTATCTTGGGCAGCCATCAACAAACTATAATAGCAGATGCTGATAAGTATGAATAACAGCACTTTTTAAATCAATTTTGGAAGTAAATTCTTTTTGGTGGCATTTAGCTGGTTTTAGAATCTACACCAGAGAATCAAGTGGGAAGAAATGATTGGATACACTTAATAGTCAAGAGACTTTCTTGTGAACAACTAAAAACTCAATGGAGGTGAAATAGCATATCAATGACAAAAAAGGTCCTGTAGCAATAGTTGACTTGAACAAAACCATAAGTGACCAGAAATTGTGATACTTTGGCATTTTAGTGCAACAGAGTCATAATCTTACCTAAATCAAAGACCCTGAATAAGAGGGCTAGTTGCTATTCAAAATCCAATCAGATCCTCTTCAAGATACATAAAGAAAAGAAAGAGGTTATGTTCTAAGATAAAATATCTCTCGTTTGTCAAATATCTACCTTACCAGAGTGAAAATTTAAGTGAATACGCACTGAGAATGGATATTCTTGGCTGTATTCTATCCCCATTATGAAATCTAAGTGGAGGAGCTCAAAGTTAAGGACTGAAATCTTGAATTAGTAGTAGCTAGAGAGGACTTTCTTAAAGTTTTCTGAGGCAAGTAATTGTTTAGCAACTTTATAGAGTAAAATATCAAATTAAAATAAAGTACTACGATTTTGCTGAAGACAGACATTCTTTTTTCAGACAAACATCAAAAGTCTTTGATAAATATGAGAAAATATGTATCTTGAGTAAACATCAGTAAATATTAAACAGTGATTTTCACCTTTACTGCTGACATTATAAAAATTGGTATGGATATAATATATTGTTGATATTTGGAGGCTAACATTCCTTACCAAAAAAAAAAAAAAAATAGTCTGTATCTTTTCCAGCTGCAATAGTCTGATTTTATAATTTGATATTAAGCTCATTTTTTAGTGTCACAGAATTTCTGGGTTTAAAGGAATCTTAAAAATTCATATATACTCACTCAATATTTGATTTCTTTCTGTATGAAAACAATAAAGTAGTCATATAGCTTATGCTTGAGCGAAGTTCATATTGCCTTAAATGTTTTTGTGAAGAAATTTTTTTCTTCACAAAAATTTTTATATCACATATTTTTCTCTAATATATGCTCATTGCACTTTAAATTTGTCTGATTCTAGTGAGAATTGCATCATTGTAAATTATAAAATGATAGCAAGCAATAATAAGGATTGGATTGAGTTAACCTTTTTTTATATATAATATAAAGAAACACTACTCACGTATAAGTATACTATAAAATACTAACAAAAGTATTAAAAATTATTGAGAAAATATAACTAATTATAAACATACACAATATTATTATGACTTTGTATATTTTTCTACCAAAAATGGCAACTTGCAATAATTGCTATATTTTAACTAGGTGCTCACTAATCTAGAGCTTACTCAAACAGCTGCCATTTATTAAATGTTTCCAAAAATCTGAGCTTCTTCTGCAAAATTGTATTATTTTCCAATATGCCTATCATGCACATGCCTTATGGTCCAACATTTCTTGATAGAGCAGAAACAAACCTGTGAGTTTATGTTGGCATTTAAAAGAAAAAGTCCAGAAGATCTGGACTTCAGGAGAAGAGCATGAGTTTGTGATAGAACAACTTTCTGTGGAATCACCTAGTTCTCTAAACATCTGTGGCCCAGAATCAATAATGCAGGAAGTAGACCAGAGAAAAAACTTGCTTATTGGCTGACAAGGGAACAGCACAAAGAGTAACACATAAATTGCTAGGCAGGTGCCTGAATCAAAACAATAAGGAGACATATATTTACTAGCTATCAGAAGCATGCGTGGAAGAGATTCAAGGAGAAAAGGCAGGCAGATTAATAAAAGGAATCAACAATCAAATATCATGAGAAGAATATAATTATCACAAATGATTTTGTTTCTTCCATCGATCTCCTAGATTTCTACATGTAAGCAAAATCTTAAGGGAAAGAAAGTAACATAGAAATTATAATTAAAATTGATTCTCGATTCTGAAATACAGTCATACTAGGGAGTTTAATCCAGAGGATCTGTCTGGAGTCAGGAGAATTTGGAAATGGGACGTGGGAAGAGTAGAATACCAAGTGATTATGTTATGGACAGAGAAGAAGTTACATTGATGTCGGATTTTGAGCAAAATTGCAGTTTTCTTGAAGAGGGAGGACTGAATTTTAAATTTTAGCTGAGGAGTTCCATTTGCAGGAATTGATGGATTTTCATTGTAGGAAGCTTCTGTCACGTCATGTCAGCTCCTAAGACTTTTCAGTCTTAAGAGACTTTCAGCCTTTGTAACTCTGTTTCTTCATTAAATTGAGAGTGTCACTAAGGTCATACTGTAGTGGAGGAGGAATAAGTTCCACAATAAAATTAAGATGACTTTACCAGAAGAAAATGATAGGATTGCAGGGAAGACGATACAAACAAATGAAATACAACAAACAGAAAAACTAAAGGAAACGAATGCTACAGTTTGGTTCTCTTCATTTTTTTCTTTATTTTCACTCACTTTTTCTTCTGAAAGTTACCTTCTAATTCTAAAAATGTGGGGAAGGGCATACACTATTTATTACTTTATTAATAGTTTTTGTTTTACGTCAAGTGCTTTAGAAACATTTTTCGGTTTAATCTTAACGTTCACTCTATCAAATAGATAGCATCAATCTGTTTTGACAGATATAAGGGAAATGACACTCAAACAAGTTCAGTGATGTAGCTGGTAAGTGATAGAGTTACTAGCAGACAAACTTGAGTGTGACGCATTTTTAAAATCTGTTCTATTTCTTATATACCATGTTAGGTTATATTAATAGATGATCTTGCCTGTTGTCCAAAATCTATTTTTTATGTCCTCCATACTCTTCAGAAATGTTTTCTTGCTCCTTTAAGGAGGAAACATGGCTTATATAATTCAAAATAGTAAATTTTGAAATGGAACTTAACAAGGGATGCTACTCCTTTGAATTGAACAGAAAGGTAAAAATAATGCTTTTTAAAGAGAAAAAAAATGTACACCTCCATCATGTGAACAGAGCATAATAAGTGGCGTTTTGCAATTTGGCTGCTTGATGGTACCTGTGTGTAGAAGTACTGAAATATCCTTTTTTGAGCAAAAAGCAAGGAAATTAAATTTTTTTTTTCTCACACTCTCAAGGGACTCACTCAAACACCTAATTGTGCTTTTCAACCTTTTAATACATTGGTAATGGAATTCCCCAGCTAGAGTGTTTTCACTTGCCTGGGTAGAGGCTACAGCTGCAGCCTCTACAAATAATTTTTTTTCCCCAATACTGTTCACATGAATTGTAAGAATCTTCAAAGGAAAGCTGGAGTATCTCAAATGGAAAATTCACAAGTAGCAGCAGTCAGAAAGGCACAGAGCAGAAGAGTGAATAGTAGCTATAAATCAGATATGAGTCACATTAATGAATTGAGATAAGAAATGTGAAATAAAATCAATCCTGCTCCTCAGAGGAGGAGGAGGGAGTTTCTTTTAATCTTGGGATGAATTTAAAATCAATAAAAAGTAAAATAGACTCATAACCAGAAATCACATGACAAAGCAAGAGATTGGAAAAAATATTAAAAACAAAGAAAAAAGTATACTTCTTTACTTCAACAGTTTCTAAGCTCCAAGAAGCCTTATTTGATAATGTTAACTGCATTCATAATGAACATGTTCATAAAGCCTTTTAAAACGTTCCATCAAGCACTGTACAGTTGAATGTAGCCAGTCAAATTGCATTTGATGAAAGTAAAGATAATGTGTGCAAATAATAATCTCTCAGGCCAAACATCTTAGATATTAAAATCAAGGCCACAGGAAAGTGAGCCCTCCTCTCTGTTAAGATACTCCTAATTATAACAGTAATCGTATGAGGCTGAAATTCAGCAGAGATTCTGAGATTCCACAATCGAAGAACAGTTTGTTGTTTGTTTGTTTTTTCTCTCATAAATTGTTCAGAATATCCATTTTTGGAATCAATCAGAAGTAATTCCTGCCAATAGTGCTCATGATATGTCAAAAGTTTGGAGAAATAAAAATATTCTTCCAAGTTTCCATATGCCAGAATATTTCATTTTCTATTTTACCACAGAAAATCAAAGGACCCCATTAGCTGAAAATGGGTTCCTAGAAACGTTTTCCAAAATATGTCATGTGGAAGCCTGGCTGCTCATCCAAGTAATTGAATCTATTTTCCTTTAGTAAGCAGCACATCAAAGGCCAAAGTTGGATATTGAGAAAGGAATGGACTCAGTCATATTGAATGTTTAGGGAAAAAATAAGAAAAAAAGTAAAATTGCATAACGCTTGCTACCCTGCATATTTATCTGATTCCAGGGGGAACTTTGTCTCTGCCCCTTGAAAAATAAAAACAACAGGCAACTTGTTTCTATTTTTCATGAAGCTAGATATTAGCCAGTTGTTAGACTTCAACTGTGATATATTTATGGGAAGAAACAAGCTGGAGAATTTCAGCCCAAAGTAAACAGAACAGATGGAGTTGCTTTTTACCTTTTTACAGACCATGAGCTTTTACACATTTATTTTTCAAAAGTCCAGTCTTCAACAAGGACCATCCATATGAGTGTGTGCAATTCACATTGAATTCTGAAACACAACTGCCTACTTGTCCATAAATTTGGCAAAAAAAAAAAAAAAAAAAAATTCTGGAGGCATGCCCTGGCAACCAACGCTTGAAGAAAACCTTTAAAGCTCTCTGGTAGGTAGAGTGACATCAGAGGTTAGGAAAAAGCCAAAGCCATGAAGCCATGAGAGGTGGAGATCTCTAATGGTGATATGGAAAGACAGTTAAATATCTTATCAATCATATCAATTGTAAAATTTAGTTGATGATGTAACATTGTGGTTGGAGTTTGCTGGCTCTAGTCCTCCACAAGTAGACAAACGATATAGTTATTAATTTGAATCTAGGCAATATAGACTGTGAAGCTACACTGACATAGTCACAATAAATGGAGATCAATGAGTCCCGCCAGTGTCATAGAGAACCATCCAGTCAGCAGCTTGGTCAGGGCCTTGCTGGTCATTAAGAACTCCATCAAGCTGAGAAGGCACCTGCAAACATCGTCTAGGGAGGTAATCAAAAACACAGCCTGCTACCAAAGGGTTTCCTTAATGAGCAGTCATCTTTTTACCCTGAAAAGATTCAGAACTATGCATACCGATATCTAAAAGAAACATATTAAAATATAGGTATTTAGAATCTGTCAATATTTGCCATTTTATGTTCTTAAAATAGTTAAGATAATTTGGACTTATGAATTACATTTGTACTTTATGATGAATAAGTAATTGACTTACATTTACGTTAAACTTAGATCTACTGATTTCGTGTGGTAGAGGCTACTAGTTGCACCAAATGTCCATTTTTCCTTTTTCTTTAGTAGTAAAAATCCTGATTTTTAGTTGTAAATCTACAAGACTATAAAACCTTCCATTTTCTGTTTAAGTTATTTGTGATGTTGGGACTAAGTTTCAACTACTTAGATGGAAGTATAGTATTGTGTAAAACTTCCGGAAAGCATCTTTGGGGGAATGGGAGCTTGTCGTTTTTTCTTCTTTTCTTCATTCTCTTTCTTGGAACTCGGCCCCTGACTCACATTTAAGCAGCCATCTCAGACCACATGAAAAAGAGTTAGACTTTAGCAAAGGAAGAACGGTGAGCTGGGAGGAGCATGAGTTAGTGAGGACTTCAGAGACCTGCAGCTGCTGGCTTCATATACCCAGACTCTTCATAGCAAACAAACTGCTATTTTTACCTAAGTCATCATTATGGGGATTTTATGTTCCATGAGGCTAAGACATATGCTAAATAGTTTATATTACAACTATTTTCAAAGGTCTTAAAAATCACCACAATTACAACTTGTACCTTATTAGCTTTATAAGGGCTAAGTACAGGAGTGGTATCTTTTAGTCAAAGTCAGTCCCCTTTTGCCTTTAAAGTCATGATCAAAAGCTGCTAGAAGGTACTAGAAGTATAAATACATAATGTTGTTTTGTAAGTTGAACCCAGAAAACAGAACTGAACATCTAATAATTTAATGTCCTGGCCATCTTTTAAAAAAAAAAATAAAAACCTTCATTATGAAAAATATAGGCTGCTAAGTATTTTTCTAAAACAAAGAAAGGTCACACACATAATCAAAGTGAATTCTTTGACAAATCAAACAAGTTTGATTATTTGGGTTTTAAAGCAGACATACACACACACGTGCGCGCGCGCGCGCACACACACACACACACACACATATATATACCTTTCCCTTGATTTTAGAAGAAAACAACATAATTTCACATTTTATATTATTTTAAAATAAAATCTACCTCATTAAGAGACTAATTAATAGGAATTTCCTAAACTTTTCATTTTGTTTTACTAAAAATTATGTTAACATTACTTCCATATAGAAATATAAAAAATGTGAAAATATGTGTTCAATCAAATTGGGCTATAACTTTAATATAATATTTTGATATTAACAGAATATAGTTTTGAACTAATATTAAATCATGTTAATAGAATACTTGGGTTACTTAGATTATTGGATACTTGGGTTATTTTTAACTAAGATATAATACTGAAATATGATTACCAGCATAGTTTTAATATTAAATATATATTCCTTTGATTCTTATTTTTATATGTTACATAATAGAATAGCTATAACTTTGGGCCATGTTTGCAAATGTCCTAATTTTCATCTTTTTAAGAAGTTGTAAAAAAGAATATGTGTAGCTGTTTGGTATTATATTATATATACTCATTAGCTTTACTTGTGTGCTAGACTTATTAATAAATGTCATTTCACTTCACAATGTAGAATTTATATACCAAAAGTCATGTTAATATGGGTGATTGAAAATAAATTAAGCTCAGTATTCCCAAACAAGGAAAATATATATGCAAAGAAAGAGAATATGTTTTTGTTTATTAAGGGGAAAACAGAGGTTTGTGGTTTTTTTTATCCTAAAGTGTCTGATGTTTTCGGATGTGAAATAGAATAGTGAGTGATAAAACCTGAGTGAAAATAGAAAGTTGAAGGTTTTAGAAAAGATAATTTAATTATCTTAGATTATAATCTCCACAAATAATGAATCTGATAAGAAAAAAAGACATGGAAATATTAAAATTTTACAAAGACCAGGTCAGTTTTTGTGGTTGGTCAGTTAATATTGAAAACATTAAACGAGTTTGTGAATTTTTTTACTGCCAAATATTAACAGTGCAAAACCAGATTTTTTTCTATTAAATAATAAATTAATTTTGGATTGTTCAGTCTGATCTTAACAAGAGATAACAAGTTCTTCTTTACCTTCCATGTAATCCTCTCACGTGAGTAGCTCACCAGAATGACTCCCTGTACTTTACGCTGAATTTGTTATTCCTTGGATTATGTCCTCACTTCTGAAAGAGGTAGGCTACCGTAAAATTGCCACTGTTTTCTATGCTTATTTAAAATATTGTATCTCTAAATTAACCAGAAGTTAAGGCACAGTTTTTCATTGTTCTCAGATATTGATGCTCCTATCTCAATGAAGTAAATAAATCTCAATAACTCTTTCCAAGATTAGGTCCTAAATTTAGAAAAATACGATTTTAAGGTGCCCCTTATAACCTAATACTGTCTTTGTGATACCTCAGATGATCACAGGAAAATCACAAATGTTTGTCTTTATTTTGCTCCATAAAAAATTCTGGAAATAATTATATTTCTTTGAGAGTCTCCACATGTCTAACATAGCTCAACATTATTGTGAGAGCTACAAGAGAAGAGTTGTTAATAGCAGCCTTTCCTAAGATAGTTTTGTTTAGGTAAAATGTATGTTTATAAATGTCCAGCATGTACAGTCTCTGAAATACGTACATCACACAAATACACACATCAGAGAATCATATAATCCTATACATATATATATATATATATATATAAACAGAAATATTATTACTCCAGAGATTATGCACTCCGGAATTCAGAAATAATCCTTACTGTGTACTTTTAACCTCAGGGAATCATTAATAAAAACCTTATGAATAGTTATATAGTATACCCTAATATAAGACAATATTATCCCTCGGTCTGATATGTGTGACCATCCAATAAATGTACCATAGCTATTTAATCAAGAGGTAATATTTGTTGTTGTTGTGGTTTTTTTTTTTTTTGCATGCTTTTCTGAAAAGTCTGTTATAAGCTATAGTCTAGAAATCAGACCTTCAACAAAGAAGGATAATTTTAGGACTTTAGTGTAAAGAATAATGCTAGAAATTAAATAGAACCGAGAAGTAAATGTGTTACATTATAATTTTTATTTGATTCCTGAAGAAGATGAGACATTTAGAGCAGGAAGGTCAAGATTTGGGATCAGCTGGTCAAACTGAGCTGACATCCTTCTTTGGCCCCTTGTCAATGAATGTGAACTTGGGCATGCTCTAGACAATCCTCACTCTACTGGCTTTACTTTCCTTAGATGTCAAATGAAGAAACTAATACCCACAAAATAATTTAGGTAAAATGTTTAGTTCAATAACTGGCATGTGATAAAAATTAAGTAAATTATAAGTTTGATCCTAAAAGGGAAACTCAAAATGAGTTGAAATGCTCCTCTGACATGTCTGAATGCTCTTTACACTTAATTACAGAGAAATACTGAGTGATTGAGAACCAGCGAAACAAATATGACTGTTAATATCGAAGTATTAATACCTGTGTATTTTACTTTCTAATTTCTCATATAAGTGCTTTAAAAGTCAGCATATGATATGTCTTCAAATTTATGCTGAGGATATAAAATAACAAGTTTTTAACTTTGCTGCATATACAAATCAGCTATAGTGTTTTAAAAATAAACATGCTTCTACACAAAGAGTGCAATGCACACCACCCGAAGTATGGACATATTTGAAACTCGGACTTAGGCGGGAAGGGGGAGCAAGGGCAACATACATAACCTAAACATCTGTACCCCCATAATATGCTGAAATAAAAAAAAAATCAGGATCACAATGAATCCTAAAAAAAAATAAAATAAAATATAAACATGCTTTATCCTACCTTAAATCTGCTGAATCGGAATGTTTGAAGCAGAATGTTTTTACAAATCTTCACCAAAAAATTCAATGGGTAGTAAAAGTTGAAAGACTGATCACAACAACTGAAGTTTCCATACAAATGATCTTTTGCCAATTTACTCATTTTCTAGCTTAAACAAATGAGTCGTGAAGACATAAAATCAGGAGAGAATCTTTTACCTAGATACTCCAAAAATGGCACTTTTTCCCTAGGACAGAGAGTGAAGTAATGCCCCCAAACCCAAGCATTACATGAGCCCTCAGATGGTTACCTTCCATGACGTTGGATGGCGGTTTTATGTTCAGCCCATCCTGGCCAGGGATGTTTCCTTAGTGACAATAGCATAGTCTTCAGCAAAGTGTGAACTTTAGGAAATACGTGCACATATAAAAGGAGGAAAGCTCTCTCGGCAATTAGTTTCTCTTGGTCGGTGAGTATAGCAAATTAAACTGGATTTCAAAGAGTAGCAAATTAAGAGATCACTTCAAAGTCATCGGAAAAAAAGGCATCTTATAGGATGCGTTCAAAAGTGAAGACTGAATTTTAATAGTTACTGTGTATTAAGTGCCAGTCTCTTTGTATATTTTAAACTCTTATGGTGGCTCAAAAAAAAGAAAAAAAAAAAACCCTAAGAAACCTGTTCAAGTTCACACAGTTAGCAACTGGAAAATTCTGAATTTAAACTTACTTTTTCAAGTTTCTATGTTCTTTTTTCAAAAATCTACAGTTTTAAGAAATCTAAACTTCACTACCAAGTAATCTATCCAGACTTTAGGTTTACAGAGTAGATGCTTAGGAAGTAATAAAGTTTTAAGAGGTTAAGAAAATAAATTTACTGCACTCCTTTGATATTGTTAGGTAATAAAATAAGAAAAGCATTGGTATACCATTTTTATGTTTTCCTTTTCAAGAGCAATATAGAGAAGATTCAACAATACACATTCTGGTAGTGGTTGCTTTGTACCACTTTAGAATCCATTTTGCTAAAAAAAAAAAAAAGAATCCCTTTCTTAAAGACTCTAAGTGGTCAAATGTTCATTTTGAAATAATTAAACTTCAAAATTCAGTTCCACAGAATATGATTAAGTTCTTCTGTAAAAACCAAAGGGAAATTGTCTTAGTTTTTATGATATTTTCTGGAAAGCCAAAATTCTGGCCTTTGCTAGCACTTTTATAAATATTTTTCTAAGTTTCCCTACTTGCTCATTACTAACTCATCTGCATAATGAAGTTAAAATATCACTGAGAAAACTCTTTGTAACCAATAGAGAATTTAATTTCACCTGTTTGGAAAAGGCTAGTTATAATAGCACATTATATAATCTAAACTTATATTACACATGTCCTAATTATCAAAGTTAAAATAATATGTGATTTATTACTCTCTAATATCCAGTGTTACAACTACTTAATAACAACCATTTCTCCTTCCCTTTAAGAGTGGGATAAAAGTAATAACAGAAAAGCTTTATATCACAAGTATAGCATAAGACTTCAAGATGAACTGTGTTCGAGGTCGCTGTTTAAAATGTTAGTATCATACATAGCTCCTTGAATAATGCAAGAGGCAAGATGTATCAACATAAACATTCATCTCTTTGCACTGAAGTGAGAGATACAAAGACCTCTACCACACCCAGGAGAGAGACGTGCTGAGGCATTCAGGTGTCAAAGATACTAAGCTGTTTGGGGCAGATAATATGAGTCTTCAGGTCTGGGTAAATAGGTGTCCATCCGGGCATGATTTAAAGTAAAATTTACAGAATGATCAAAGAGAAATAAGATATGGTGGATTGTAGTAACTATTGTCCTTGGCTACCCGCCATAATTTATCTTTCTAGTTCTTGTATTAATAACTCTGCAGTAATTCCCCTTATCTGCTATGTAACTCGCCATGGTTTCAGTATCTGCAGACAAACATGGTCTGAAAAGTTAAATGAAAAATTTCAGAAATAAACAATTCATAAATTTTAAATCGCATGCTGTTCTGAGTAGTGTGATGAAAT
Organism: Avahi laniger; assembly: GCA_963575035.1. Classification (NCBI taxonomy): domain Eukaryota; kingdom Metazoa; phylum Chordata; class Mammalia; order Primates; family Indriidae; genus Avahi; species Avahi laniger. The sequence continues at coordinate 8,084 of CAUYSK010020069.1, read as the reverse complement.
CTCTTGCTATACTTCTCCATCCCTTTTTTCTCCTTGCAATAATTCTTTTGAATAAAGTATCTCCTTACTAAATCCAGATTTCCTTTTTTGTCTTTGAAAATGAGGGCCACAGTCAAGGAAAAGAAGAGACAAGGAGGGTTGAGAAGTAAAAGCAGGGGATGTTTTAATGGCACTGAATTCATGGCTCAATTCTGGAAGCCCTGGTATCTGAAGCCTTACAATTGCGTAATCCATTATCTTTGACTTCAGCATAGAGTTTATGCTGGGGTGGCTTTCAACTGTACCATCCACTCCTTCGTCTTCCCAGCTCTTTGCTTTCCCTGGCAAAACTGATAATATTTTGTATTGGAGATCTGAAACTTTTCAAAATTCAAATGTCTTGGATTGAAACTCCATCCGTTCTTGCACAATGTGGGAATCCGGGAGAAAGTGCTGTTAGTAGTCTAAAGTCCCTAGAAAGAAATTTCTCTTTCAATGTAATTTTCACATTCATATTAAAATTTAGAGAAGTTTTTGTGTTTAATAGCTCATCTACAAAAATGCAAATACATGTGGCTATGAATAATAATGTAAGAGGAAGTATAATAGAGTAAAAAGACATGTCTTGTGTAGCAGTGCAAATTTGAATTTAAATCCCAGTTGTGTGATCTTTTCTAAATAACTTCTCCATCTGTAAAAGAAAATATATCTACTTTATTACTAGATTGTTGTGATGACTAAATGAGATAATGTTGAAATGTTTTACATGGAACTTGACCCACAATAAGTACTGAATAAATAATGTTTGCTATTGTCACTTTCATTCTTTGTAAGTTTAAGTGTAGAATTCAGAAGTAAGACATTGTATTTTTATTTTGTTGAGAAGGATGCATATTATAATCCTTATTCCTTCCATCGAGATAAAAAAAAGTTAGGGAGATGACAAATGCAGAGCTTTCTTTTGTTTTTTTATTAATTCACCCCACATTTAAATTTTGGCATCATCTTTGATTTCTCCCTCCTTAACCACCTCTGCCTGATGGCCTTCCATCCATTCAATATCTGTTAGATTTACCGAGATCTATGTCCAAAACTTTTCTTTAACTCTTCACACTTTTGGTTCAGTCTTACATTACCTGTCTCATCTGTATTTCACAATAGCCTCTGGCTTAGTTCTTTGCAAGTCAGATTTTCTTTCATGTACCCTATTGCATGTGCTCTACTCTTAATAAGAAATATGTGAGCATTTCCCCATTACTTTAAAATTATTGCAGAAATCTTAACAATAGGACTCTGTTTCTGAAAAGGGTAAAATTCTGGACTTTGGGTTAAATACAGTAGATTTAATTTCAGGCCATTTTCCCCCGTAAAGGAGATCTGAGGCAAAGATTTTGCTTCTTGTTTGTGAAGAAGTTTGGCTAAGGATGTTGTATAGCCAAAGGTGTGGACTTGGACAAGTATATAACCTAGCTACCCAATATACATTCTTCTTTTCTTCCTCATTAATATTACTTTGATTTAGTTGGCGGTGGAGGGTGGCAATTTTTTCAACTTAAAATTTCATTTCCTAGATTTCCTTGCACCTTAGAGTTTTGACATCACGCAATTTTGCGCAAAGAGCCTGGAGAGGAAGTCGGCCAGGAAGAATTTTGTTTTCTTTATATAGGCACTACTCTTTCCTGCTTGTTGCTTCTTTCTTCCTCTTAATGCCTAAAATGTGGCTGTGGGGTTTTGAGATACAGGAACCATCTCATGACCCTGAAGCAAAGGTCACACACCAAGGATGGCAGAGTAGAGAGAAGAATACCAGGACGTTTGTGATATCATCGGGCCACTGCACCCCCTTGAATTGCCTGCCTCCGGACTTCCTTTACCCATGAGCTATAAACCTTTATTGATTAAGATACAGTTTCTGGCAGTTTTCCGTTCATACATTTCATCACAATACCAATTGTGATAGGATACCCCAATAATTATTTTCAGCTTTTCTCCAACATTTCTACTAAGCTCACCCCTAAATCCTGGGATGATGGAAATTTAAAACTTAAATGGCTCATCTCAGTATCTCAATCTCTCAATACTTCTCTTTAACTATTTTTAAGGAAAAATTTCAAACATATTCAAAAGTACCAAATACTGTAAAATGTGCTCCTTTATCCATTACCCAGCCTGAAGATTACCAACTTATGAGCACTCTTATTTTATCCATTACTTCACCCACTCCGTATTGTTGCACTTAGAGAGTATAATATATGTCTAAACACATTATCAAGGAACAGTTAAAACAATTAAGACAAAAATCATTTACTGTCATCTAGAAGAGGATAAGAGTCTAGGATAAAATGATCCCCAAAAAAGTTTCCATGTGGTACAGGCAAAAAGTCAAAGCAAGAGTGGTTATAATGGAAGAATTGCATAGTGGATATCCAAGGGTTTAAGGATGAAAAAGACTTGAGAGTAGTGTGAAATTGCAAAATAAATGATGTTCAGAACAGATTTAAAATATTTCTCTGATTTGCTGTAAGTGGTCTGCAAAACAAGGATGATATGTTAACAATTCACAACTAATAAAATAAATACCACCTTATTTCATTTAAAATGATAATTGATTTCATGGTGTTTAACTCACGACCTTAAAAAAAGTCTCATAGTCCAGTTTGACACCAGAATCCTTATACTTCTACTTTTTGATCAGCATATATTTTATAAACATACCCAACGACAGATGAGAGCAAAGGTCATTGTGTTTTACGTTTTCCCTTTCACTCTTTTATTTTAATTTATTTTTTAATATGGTGTTTTTCAACTCCTTCTCTAGAGATATCCAATATTATGAAAATTTGATGTGTATACTTCTACATGATGATAAATATACAAGTATATAAGTATATGTAATTTGTTTTGTTTGATTTTTTAAATAAACAAAATCTTTCTGTACATATTTTAGTCTATACATTGCTTTTTCATATGTTATGATTGTCCCCAAGGTTAAGCAAATAATTCTATTTTCCAATTTCTGCATGCATAGATAGCCATATATAATTGTGCATGAAGCAGACTATATAATACGCTACATTGATTTGTTTGGTATAATCTTTCAGCTGTTTTCTTTCCCTTTTCCTTTGTCTTCTCCTTCTGTTATTCCTCTTCCTCCTCCTCCCCTTCCTCCTCTGTCTTTGTCTTAATCTTCTTTAATTGGATCAATCCTCCCTCTGGCTAATAACAACATCAAGTTTGGAATCAGAATGCTAAAATTCAAATCTTGAGTCCACCAGATACCTATTCTAGAATGATAACATTTCCTCACCTGCAAATTTAGGATGATAGCAGTCCCTACATTAGAGGGTTATTGTATTAAAAGTAAATATTCATGTACAAAAGGTGCTTACTTTAATGCCTGCCACCAAAAGAGAATTTAATCAGTGTGAGATAACTGTCCCCTTTATACCTTTTCAGCTTTTTTAAAAATATTTTTCACCTGTATCATAGTGTTCCAGCCACATGACCTTCTTTCTATTCCTTACATAAACTAAGCTTTTTCTTGCCCTCGGGCTTTTGCATTGGTTGTTTTACTCTTTGGTATTTTACTATTGCCTCATTTATGCATCTTTTCTCTCCTCATTTTGCCCACTAAAATATAAGCTCTAAGAATGCAAAAATCTGGTTTGTCTGGGAATGTAAGACACAGAGTTTCTGGTTTAACGCACAGTTAGTTGTTGAATTACTGAATAACTTCATATGATATTTAGTATTAGAGTAACCCATAAGGGTATTATTTCCTTGATTTTTTTAAATAATGAAAGAAAGTGAGGCTAAATATTTTGCTGAAAGTTATAGTAAGCTGTTGAATTGGGTTTGAATCTAGTTTTCCTTTCTGTATATCTTATTCTTTCTACTACTCCTTAAATTTTATTTATCTTTTTAATATACACACATTCATCCTCTTCAATGAGATTGTAAACCTCTTCAAATCATGCATTTTACTGTCTCTAGTTTATTAACAATGCTTAGCTCGCAATAAGTACACAATAAACGTTTCTTACTATTGATTTTTCTTCATGGGTTTATGTTTTTGTCTAAATGTATAAAGTATGTATTTAATATAATACATATATGTACAACATATATGTACAATGTCTTTTTTTGAGCTTACTATAAAATCCTATTTATGTAGGTGCTGACAGTTAAAATTAATTTGGCAATAAATATGCAAGGGATGTCTATGGTACTATTAGAAGACATTGATTATTTGTGAGCCTCAACTGGCAGAGCAGATCACAAGTGAATCTCAGGCAAGGAAATATAACGCAGAAGACAACAGAAAGAGAACATGGTAAATACTACAGCAATTTCAAAGCAAGAAACAGTTGTTGCTTGTGAAGTAAGGGAAACTAGGGCAGGTATTGTGCTAGGCTGTGATGACCACGTGAACCTAAGTGGAATATTTCAAGCAGAAATAGACAAGGATGGAAACAGAGTATAGAGTGAATAGTTTTTTAAAATATTGAAGGCTTAGTGCTTAGAATAAGCTTGTCTCAGATAGCTCTACTGAGGGGAAACTAAACCAAAAGATCTCTGAAACTTTTCTCCTGAGACACACAGGAATGTTCCTAGCTATATATAGCACATTCCTCTTAAATCATCAGGCTGATAAAACTATGGTTTGTATATTACTTAACATTGAAATTAATCCCTTCTTCTATTTATAGGTACAGAAAAATGAATGAGAACTGTGTACAGTGTGAGACAACAAGAGGTTCTTTGATTGTTCTTTGATTCTCTGTTTTAACACTTAAAGACCTGAAATGTCTGGCCCCTTCTCTCCATTCCTACTCAATAAATGTAATCCAAGTCCTTATCTTTTACCCCCTAGATTAAAACAGCATCCCCATAACTTGTCCCTTTGACTCCTAAGGTCAACCCACAGTCTCTGGAATTATCTTTTTAAGTGCAAATTGACCATGGTGGTCCAATGCTGTAATCCCACTACGGGCTCCTGGTGAAAAGCAGAGTTCTTGGCTTCCATTACATTTGTCTTGGTCAGCTCACGTACTTATAGTTGTCCAGTAACCTTAAAATTCATACCATCACTCAGTAAGCTTATAGTATACCTTTGGATCTCAGATGCAAAGATTCTAATTCCATAGTTCTGGGGTGGGTCTTGGCAATATAATTTTTAACACATGCTCTGGGAAGTGGTATAAGTTATTAGATAGCCGTGCAGAACTACTGTTTCCATAAACACCATGCTGTTTCATGACTATTTTCCTAGAACATCTTCTCTTTTCACTTGATCGTTTTGTCTTGGAAAATTGCTACAAACTCCTCACAATCCTATTCGGGTATTGTTTAGGCACTGATCCTTTCTCCAAGCCTTCCTCTCTTCCTCCTTCTCTTCACTAGGTGTTTAATATATTTCTCCTCTGTATTAATTCTGTGCCTTGAAGATACTTATTTTTGTTCTTATTTCATATTGTTTCTTTATTTTTATCTTCACAAATAAAGTATAAGCTCTTGAAGAGCTGATAATCACCTTTTGTATTAGTGGTTACCAAAATACTGGTCACATGTTAAGTGAAGAATAAACAGTTGTTAAACCTCAACATTTCTTACACGGATCCTAAGAGTAAGGAGCAAGTCTTGGTTCTATCCATTTTTCTTTTTTTTTCCATTCCATTCATTATATGTATATGAATTTCTACATAGGGTTTCCCTAAGACATATCTTAATAGGTAGAGAGGAGAGAGACCTTGAATGATTGCAAAGGTAGAGTTGCCACTACTCTCTCTATTCCATGATTTTTTGATCTAGAAAACACATACACTATCCCACCATCAGTAAATAAATCAAGCTGTGGAAAACCACTTATAATAGACTGATTTATAAAGTCAAGTAAATTATTAACTTTTACTGTGGACTCTGTTTTACAGATAGGGGAGTTCAATTGGGAATTTAAAAAAATGCAGATGGTTTTGTGAGTTCTGGGATCACAGAAATGAAGATGCTTATACAATAAAACAAACTCTACCTTGGTCCTTGTGTTTTTCCTAAATCTCTAGCTCTTCTTTTAGTAATTGTCCTAAGATCAAGGAACTGTGAATGATAGCTTAATCGTTTCTAATTGAGAATTTGTAGCCACTAATATGGGTTTCTTTGAGAAAATTCTTTTTATCTCTCTCCCTTATCTGAGGTCATATGCCCCTTATCAAGCAAACTACATATATATTCCAAAGTTCCTTTCGATCTTCTCATGCAATATCAATACATAGGCAGTTTCCTGTATATAGCTAAAAGCATATTTAGGAAAAAATGAAAGGGAGGAAGGAGATAATTCCCTTATTCCTAAGTATAAAACTCCATTTGCCCATGTGTAATATGCAAATCTTTATATATTATCTGTACAGATTTTCATCATATGCCAATAAATTTTTCAATCTAATTTCTTTCTGATTTGGTCATATGAATATAATTCAAATAATTTTTGATAACCTTCATGCATAATAAAAAGAGGAAAGACATTTTGTCAGTTCAAATTATTTTTTAAGGAAGTATCAATTTACCAGACTTCAAATTTTTTTATAAGGCTGTAGTAATCGAAACATCTTGGTACTGGCACAAAAATAGAGCCATTGACCAGCGGAACAGAACTAAGAACCCAGATATAAAACTGTCCTCATATAGCCATTTAATCTTTGACAAAGTAGACAAAAGCATATACTGTGGAAAAGAATTCTTATTCAATAAATGGTGCTGGCATATAAGAATAACATCTATTGGATGTTGGACAGGGGAGAGGGGGAAAAAGGGAGGAGGGGATGAGTATATGCATACACAAAGAGTGCAATGTGCACCACGCGAAGGATGGACATATTTGAAACTTGGACTGAGGGGGGGAGGAGGGGCAAGGGCAACACACGTAACCTAAACATCTGTACCCCCATATTACGCTGAAATAAAATAAATAAATAAATAAATAAATGGTGCTGGGAAAACTGGATAGTCACATGTAGAAGATTGAATCAGGATCCACACCTTTCACCTCTCAGAAAATCAACTCATGCTGGGTAACAAACTTAAACCTAAGATGTGAAACGATTAGAATTCTAGAAGAAAATGTTGGAAATACACTTCTAGACATTGGCCTAGGCAAAGAATTTATGAAGAAGACCCCAAAGGCAATCACAGCAACAACCAAAATAAATAAATGGGACATGATCAAATTAAAAAGCTTCTGCACAGCTAAAGAAACTGTCACAAGAGCAAACAGACAACCTACAGAATGGGAGAAAATTTTTGCATGCTACAAATTCGATAAAGGGCTGATAACCAGAATCTACTTAGAACTCGGGAAAATCAACAAGAAAAAATCAAACGACCTTATCAAAAAGTGGGCAAAGGACATGAACAGAAACTTTTCAAAACAAGACATAATAATGGCCCAAAAACATATGAAAAAATGCTCAACATCTCTAATCATCAGGGAAATGCAAATTAAAGCACAATGAGATATCACTTATCTCCAGTGAGACTGGCCTTTATCAAAAAGTCCCAAAACAATAAATGTTAGTGTGGGTGCGGAGAGATAGGAACACTCATGCACTATGGGTGGGATTGCAAACTAGTGTAACCTCTGTGGAAAGCAATATGGAGATACCTTAAAGAGATACAAGTAGAATTACCATTGGATCCAGAAATCCCATTATTGGGCATCGGCCCAAAAGAACAAAAGACACTCTATGAAAAAGACACTTGCATCGGAATGTTTATAGCAGCATAGTTCACAACTGCAAAGATGTGGAAACAACCTAAGTGTCCATCAATACATGAGTGGATTAATAAAATGTGGTATATGGAGTACTATTCAGCTTTAAGAAACAATGGTGATATAGCACCTCTTGTATTCTCCTGGAAAGAGCTGGAACACATTCTACTAAGTGAAGTATCCCAAGAATGGAACGACAAGCACCACATGTACTCACCATCAAATTGGTATTAACTAATCAATACATAAGTGCACACATAAGAATAACATTTATTGGATGGCGGTCAGTGGGGAGGGGGGAGGAGGCGACGGGTATATTTATACACAAAGAGTGCAATGCGCA
>CAUYSK010020068.1:0-29381 GCA_963575035.1 Avahi laniger | reverse complement strand
AAGGGCAACATACGTAACCTAAACATCTGTACCCCCATAACATGCTGAAATAAAAAAAAAGGACAAAAAAAAATTGCTATTTTCTTCCAAAGGCAACTTGGCAATTAAGAACTTTAAGCCAGATTTGGTCAAATAAACTTTGTGCATTAAGTGAGTATTTTGGCTTATGTACAAAGTATCGATCAGAAAAAGCAAGGTATGGATCAGAAAGGCAAGAAAGAACAATCATATAACTCCTTTATTACTACAGATGCAGCACAAATGTAACTTGAACTAAATTACTAATGGTATAGATATAGAGAAGTAAACTGATTTGAAACAAAACTAAGAAAAATTGATTAAAATAATTTAAAACCTGCCAATATATTCTAAAGAGAATTGAAAATAATGTAACTTTTAAATTGTCTATAATTTTGGCTAAATCTACCAATTATGTGCCAAAAGGCAACTTTTATTCACCAGATTTACTTCACTGATTGGGAATGACACAAAATCCTAAAGATCATTGTTGTGTTAAGTTTAGCTTAAGTTAGAGAGTTTATGTTTGTTTTTCTATCATATCTGTAGTTCTTATGTGATTTGAACGCAATTTTTGTGACTATTCCTTGATAAATGTAATGGGCATGTTTCTAACTTAGACTTGAATCTGTATGATGAATGTGGTGATGATTTTTTTATGGTGCATTTTATTTATCTATTTTTAGTCCTTCTATGTCACAAACACTGAGATTTTCTTGCCTAGCAGTGATAATGACCTTTGGAATATACAATGTAAATCCACACAAAGAAAACTTTAGAGTGTTTTAAAGTGGCCCTAGTTATTTCTTTATAGCCTTGTTTAATCTCTGCTTAAAATGAAATATCTTTCAAATAGGTATTTTATGAAGATGACATTTTGGCATGTGTATATTCTCATTTTCTCTTATCTGACATGTTCTGTTCCATTTTTAAATCAAAACATGTCTCTGTAATTCTCCAAATCTTAGGTTCAATGTCATTGATGAACATGAAGTTTTTCTTTTTACATTGTTCATCATTGTCAAGAGGAACAGGCAGATAACTTAAAATATCAGATTTAATGAAGTTCATCCTGAAATTCCAAAGAATAAGGCATATGCTGTACAAAATAAAAATTTAACTCTTCTTAAATATTGGTCAAAGATTTTTAAGAGGTGTAAATCAATTATTTCAATTATAGCCAACTTAGAAGACAAGGAGATGCAAAGAGCATCGAACACCCAGGGGTGGGTTTCTCTAAAGGCAGCTCCTGGGCAGAGAGAATGACTTGATTCTAAAGGAGTCACATCATTATTAACTATAGTCACCACTCAATCCAGCAATCCATCTGCTGGGTACTGACTCAAAGGAAAGAAGTCTTACGATCAAAAAGACACCTGTACTCAAATGTTTATTGCAGCGCAATTCACAATTATGAAGATGTGGAATCAACTAAAGTGCCCATCAATTCACGAGTGGATTAATAAAATATGGTATATCATGGAGTACTACTTAGCCACAAAAAGGATGAATTAATGCCTTTTGCAGCAATATCGATGGAATGGAGACCATTCTCCTAAGTGAAGTATTTCAAGATTGGAAAATTAAACATACATGTACCCATTATTAAACTGGAATTAACCGATGACTATACATGTGATCAGAGGGAAGTAAAACTCAGAGGAAATCAAGTAGGGGGTAGAGGAGAGGTGAGGAGGGAAAAAAGCTACCTAATAGGTACAATGAACACTATTTGGGTGATGGGCACATCTATAGCTGTGACTCAAGCATTACAAAAATGATCCATGTAGCCATAAACATGTGTACCACCTTAATATTTTGAAATAAAAAAAGCTGTAGTCACCATGCTATACATTAGACCCCTGAAACTGTACTTGAAATTTACTGAGAGTATATATTAACTTTCTTACCAAAAATGTCTCCAAAAACAAAAATAATAGTAAATATGTGAGGTGACGGATAGATTAATTAGCTTGACTGGAGGAATATTTCTCTCTCTTTGTCTCTCTCTCCACACACACACCCCAAAACATCAAGTTGCATAACTTGAACATATACAATGTTTATTTGTCAATTATGCTTCAATTTAAAAAATAAAGGAATCACATCAATTACTTTAGTGACATTTAAATCAGTTAACAATATATTTTTTTAAATTTCTAACTATCGCCTTAAAATTATTTTGTAAAGATCTTTCTTTCCCAAATGTCATATTCACACTTAATCCCTCATGAGCTAATAAAAGAATATAAAACATCACTACTTCACCTGTTTTTGAGGTCAAATTTCTTAACGTTAGGTTGGTATACCAATCCCAAGCCTCAGTCACGTGACTTGGCTGCTGTGGGAGAGGATGAGATATAGTATCCAGATCAGGCCACCACTCTAAGGCATAAAAACAGGGCAGAAGGCAGATGGAATTGTTCAGTCAAATTTACCTATTATATTTTCCCTGAGAAATATTAAATAATTCTTTAGCATTAAATAGCTAGCTTGAAATAGGATTCTTAATTTCTTAATTTATAGAATTATCTATTTCTAAAATGTATTTTTCAATATAATTGCCATAGAAAGCTCATTTTCATATGCCATTTTAGGTGAATAAAGAACTTAATTGACACTAATTCTTCACAACATTCAAGATTGCTTCAATAGTGTAATAGTGAAGGATAGCCACTAGTTCTATTAAACTGCATCATTTTTGTAGTCTCTTCTTTATTTTACCTTTTTTACTTACTATCAATATTTTAAACATTTAAAAAAAATCAGAGAATATGCCAACCATTTCTGTATTCACCAATGACATTTTAATATTTGTTGTAATTATAAAATAAAAACACATTAAAAAAACTAATGTGTAAGTTAAGGAATTATTTTAAGGCAAACACCTTGATAACTGCCTTTCAGGTCAAGAAAAAGACTTTGTTAGACACATCACATGCCTTTAATGTATTCTGCCACAATCATTATCTACCGAATCTCCCCAAAACTAACAATTATATTGACTTGAATGATTTCTTTTCATTTCATTAAAGTTTTATTATCCAATTGTGCATCCTTAGAGAATAGAATGTTTAAAGTTAATTTTTTTTTATTTTATTTTACATCTCCTTTAGTCTATAGGTTCTCCATCCAACCCTTTCAATACAGTTTATCTGTTAATTAATCCAAGTCATTTAACTCGTAGCTTCCTACAACCTGGATATTGTTGATTCTACACTCACAATGCGGTTCAGTATCTTCCTCTGTCCTCTAGATGTCTAAAACTAGGCAGCTGGATGTAAAGGCTTAGTTAGACTTAGATTCAATCCCTGTGGCAAGATTATTAGGAGACATATTTGCAAATAATTTCCTCTTTTTTTTTTTATTGCTTTAAAGAGAAGTCTGAGGTCATTTATTTGAGCCCTTTCAGTTTTCAAATAATGAAGCTTAGTGATGTAATCACTGTTAAGCTTAAAGAATTCACCCTCCCCAAACTTCCATTCAAACCTCCTAAAAAACCCACCCCCTGCCCCTCCTAGAGGTGTATTAGGCCTGTACCCTTTGCCAGACCCTAGAGAGGTAAGGGAATGACTTTCCTCACCCTGATAAGGACTAGTTTATCCCTCCCAGTTGTGGCCTAGGGAGATAAAGGAATGGAATGCAAGAGGGGAACTTACTTTCATTATCCCTCCTGGTTGTTTGGAAAGAATTTCTTTACTCTTCCTGGAAAAACCCTCTATAAAACCCAGGGCTTTCCCCTTTTCTCTGTGGATGCTTTTTTCAGCCTGCATCCATCTGCACTCAGATGTTCAAAATAAACAGCATTTTGCTACACACGAGGCTCCGTGTGTCTGCCTCTCAGCTCGGGACCTAACAACCACCACTTTCCCCACCCAATTACAGCTTCAGTGGCATCTAACAAATTCACACACACGCACACACACACCCCTTTCATTCAGTTCACAAAAATTTCTAAATAAGCTTGTGACTTTTTTCTTTGAACCTTGGGTTATTTTGTTTATAAGTTTTGGGTGATCTACATATTTATAATTTAATTCTATTTTGGTCAATATATTCTCTATTATTTGAATCCTTTTAAATATATTGAGACTTGGTTATTATGGCCCAGTGTATGGCCTATGTTGAATAATGTTTCATGTGCACCTAAAAATTTCTTCAGATGGACTGCTCTGTATATACTCATTTCAAAGTGGTTGACTGTGTTGTTCAAATCTTCAATACATTTAATATTTTTCAGTATACATGTACTATTAATTATTTTAAAATATTTAAATATTCAACTAATTGTGGATTTGTCTATTTGACAAATTTCCAACATTTGCTTCTAGAATTCTTATAGTTTCAATCTGTTACACCTCTTGAATTAATTTTTGTGAGAGCTGAGTTCAGTCTTCTACATGTGGCTGTCCAATTTTCCCAGCACCATTTATTGAATAGGGATTCTTTCAGAAGCTTTTCAAAAGAAAATAGACTAATGGCCAATAAACATGTATAAAAGTGTTCCACATCTCTATCAGGGAAATGAAAATGAAATCCACACTGAGATACCACCTAACTTTAGTGAAAATGACCTTTATCAAAAAGTCCCCCCCAAAACAGATTCTGGCTTGGATGTGGAGAGAACAGAACATTTATACACTGTTGGTGGGACTGCAAACTAGTATAACCTCTATGGAAAACAGTATGGAAATTCCTCAAAGAACTAAAAGTAGACCTACCATTTGATCCAGCAATCCCACTACCCAAAAGAAAAAAAAATGTGTTTTATCAAAAAACACTGGCACTCGAATGTTTATTGCAGCAAAATTCACAATCACAAAGATGTGGAATCAACCCAAGTGCCTATCAATTCATGAGTGGATTAATAAAATGTGGTATATGTACACCATGAGGTACTACTGAGCCATAAGAAAAAATGATGAATTAACATCTTCTGTAACAACCTGGATGGAACTGGAGACCATTCTCCTAAGTGAAGTATTATAAGAATGGAAAAACAAGCACCACATGTACTCACCATTAAAATGGAAATAACTATCAGCACTCATGTGCACATGTAGAAGTAAAACTCAACGGAAATCAAGCAGGTGTTGGGGGGGGGATTAGAGGGGATGAGTGAAATCATACCTAATGGATACAATGGACATTATCTGGGTGATGGGCACATTTATACTTTGATTCAAGCTGTACAAAAGCAATCCATGTAACCAAAACATTTGTAACCCCGTAATATTCAGAAAAATTTTAAAAAGAAAATAGAATACATAAAAATTTACTTTTTCAGTAATATAAGTATAAAATACATAAGTATAGGCCAGAGAGGTGGCTGATGACTGTAATCCTAGCACTTTAGGAGGCAGACATGGGAGGATTGCTTGAGGCCAGGAGCTGGAGACCAGCCTGAGCAACAAAGTGAGACCCTGTCCCTGTAAAAAATAGAAAAATAAGCCAGGCATGGTGGTGTGCACCTGTGGTCCCAGCTACCTAGAAGGCTAAAGCAGGAGGATTGCTTGAGCCCAGGAGTTTCAGGTTGCAGTGAGCTATGACGACGTTACTGTGCTCCAGCCCACAAAACAGAGTAAGACTCTTTTTCAAAAAATAAAAATATAAAAATACGCAATTTGTTTTATAGCCAGTATAAGTTCAAGATAATAAAAAATGTGAAAATATATTTCATCTTTCTGCCCTTGAACTGATAATGTGCCTGATCTTTTTTCCTAGGAATATTGTACATTATTCCAGACATATTTCAAAATAAGTCATGGAAAGAGATCAAGCATGATGATACCTTCAGTTACTTTGGTTCCAGGTAAAGTCTGGTTCTCTTATTTTTTAAAACTGTATTTTCAAAAAATGAAAGGAAATAAATAAAGAATAACCTTCTTATCATCCACAATGTGTTGCCTCAGACATATTTCAAATATAACAGTATCAATTTCTAATATTTGGTCGCAAAGCCCAGTGTTTCCTTTTCCAGTAATTAAGGAATGACGAAATCACTTAAAAAGAATGTGAATTGTGATTTAATTGCTCTATAACTTCATACTATATGGTGCAGTTTAAATGAAATTATAAGGGTGACATGATATTATGAACAGATTGCCTCAAACAAACTGCAAAAAATAGTAGCTAGAAAACAATTCTAAAACTGAGTGAGTCTTCTGTTGAAAAATAAAGGTAAGAAACAAATATAAAATTCAATTCTTAACATATCTTCTGTTCTTAGTGTGGTAGCTCTAATCACTTATGTGCATTATAATTATAATAATATGAGGTTATAGAAACTGTCTAATAGAAGTTTTTATTTACTTTTACAAATAATTTCACAAATTCTAACATATTTGACTTAAAAATATCTCTCTTTATCTTCCCAGTATTTGCTTGTAGCATCCAGGTGTTAAATTTTTTTTGCTTCTTAAACATTTTTGACTAGTTGTTTTAATTCAATATTGAGACTTTTCTAAAAGTTGTATAAAAAGGAGACAAAAAATACTAGCCAACACTGGGCAATTCTACAAATGAAAAGTCCTAATTATATATGGCTATTTGGTAAATAAACAAGTTTAAGGAAAGTGAATATTGACTGTAATGATAGTTGTAATCCCCATCTCTTTTGACAGTACTTTCTTGCCTCCCCTTCATTCCTCACCCCTGAAAAGGAAGAAATTAGTATTAAATAAATAGAAATTATGAATATACTAAAGGTGCTAGATTTTTTTTTAATGCTTTGACAGTCATGACCTTTATGGATGTTTTTAAGACATTAAATAATACAGTTTAAACTACTCTAATCCAAGCATACACTATTGATTTTTCTTCTTTTGATTGTCAGAAAGGGACAATCCTCAATTCTTATTTACTGTTGAATTTCCAGAAGTTTCATATTTTGTTATTTTATCACTTATTTTCCAAACAAGAATTGTTTCAGTATTGCATACTAGAGGGGGGAAAAGAAAAAAACAAACAAAAAAACCCCCAAACCCTGATTTAGAATCCTAACTCTGCCACTCCCTCATCTTTGTGAGTTTGTATCAGTCATTTATTGTTTCTGAATCAAAATTTGATGTACGCCATCAGTTGGAAAACCCCCCAGTTTGAGCTGTTAATCCATTACTTACTCATGATACTTTCTATGTCTCTAGATATTATTCATTTGTTTCGTGTGTTCATCACTGGTATAAAACTTTATTAGACTTCTCTCATTATCTACCTCTAATTTTTGAAACTATCACCTTAAACCTCTTCTTCAGACTTTATGTCAAAGTACTTGTCATAAACTAAGGGTTCATAAATGCTCTAATTTAAATCAAACACGTTTCATTTAGAAATGCAGCCTGAGTGTCTTCGGGAGTTCAATCATTTTTTTTGCTGATGACGGATGTGCCTACTAGTGTCATAGCTCTACAAATACTATTGTGCTTTTCAGGTGAATAAATCCTCCAATTTGAATTGTGCAAACTGCTTACGCTGTTGCTTAAAATAATCCTTTATTTTATTGTCTCTAAAAGAATCTAACATAGCCACTGCAAACAGTATTAACATCTTTGGAGAGGAGGTGACATTGGCTGCCTTCTTACTTTCCAATGGTCTATACCCAATTTCATCCAAATCTACCCTCAACTTTCCTTTATTATCTTTTATCTGAAAATGTGTATTACACACTTTGCACCCTGCCTCTCAGAATGGTTTAAAGAATGTGTCATTTCTTAAATATGCCTTCATTGTTTATGCCTCCGAGTTATTTTTTCTTTGTTATTCCTTTCTCAAATAACCTTAAATTCATTTAGTCTGAGACAAATAATACTTACGTTTTAAGACTCTACTGAAATATCTCTTGTTGTGAAAGATTTTGATTCTGTTTAATTATTGGTATATAAAAAGAATTGTTTCAGTGTCGCATACTAGAGGGGGGAAAAGTAAAAAACAAACAAAAAAACCCCCAAACCCTGATTTAGAATCCTAACTCTGCCACTCCCTCATCTTTGTGAGCTTGTATCAGTCATTTATTGTCCCTGAGCCCAGTTTCCCCTACTGAAATGATAGTATTTATAATCATTTCACAGCTGAAAGGAATGATGGCGATACGGTATGTGTAGTGAGTCACATAGCGTGGACACACTGTGAGACCCTGATAAATGTTGGTATTTATCAATAGAAATATTACTATCATTATCATGTTATCATGGTAAACATATTTTCTCTTAGGTGGGCAAAATCTCTCTATTAGAAAATGCTTAATATTAGTTTTCTATCTGCCTTCTCTTTACCAAAACTTGTGTAGCTTAAACCAGGTCTTCCTCATTTTTATGGATATCCAAAATATATAAGCTATAAACTGACATTTCTTTCTCATTGCTTTATTTTTTTCTTATCCTCTTCCCTAAAATTGTTCCTCATACTCTTAAGCTATTGCTCTTTCCTTTTCTTTGCCTTGAGTAATGAATATGCATTTTATCCAATCTGTTTTCACCTTCTCTTCATTTTATAACTTTCCTTGTACTTGATTCATGAACAAGCCTCCTCCCATTAAAATTACCATCCTTTTCCATAACAGGTCATCAAGTTTTGATTTGAGTATTTAAAATATTAATGTAAATTGAAAAGAAGCATTGCATTCTCTTATATATTTTCAAATATTTCAGAGATAGATTTACTTTAATATGCAATTGATTCTTCTGAGTTTTGCACCAATCACTTATTATCTTTCAAAGCTTGCAGGATCTAGTTGACAGAAAAAATATTGTCTATAATATATTATTTGTAGATTATCTAAATCCTTCTTTACGTACACCTGGTTCTGTCTTTGTAAAATAAATAATTCAGAATCTAGCTAGACCACATTACTTTGCCAGATTGATAAACTAAGAAATAGTTAAACCAGAATTTTTATGGAATCTAGGGAATGACAGTTGCAAAGGAATACCAAAATATTTCTCTGTGATTGCAAATAAAATTATAGAATTTTTTAAAAATTCAATATCCTTCAAAACCAGGTGAAGCCCAAGCAGCAGAAATGACTTGTTTGATATTCAGTCCATATTAAGTCCCAAATTAAACATTTTCATTCTCATTCATCCAATGGTAAAAAATTCAGTAATTGCAATGATGTAGACTTCCCAGATTTATTGTAGCACAGAGATTAAAGGATTATACTAATTTTCATCTTTTTTTTCATTTATCAGAGACTTTTGATAAGTGATTTGGCTTGTATTTTAGGTGACTTGTTTTGTTTTGTTTTTTGGAGAAGCTTTAAATGCCAATATATAAATGCAGTGCAAGTATTGGTATCTGTTTTGCTGTAATAAGACTTAAAAGTTAAAGCTTCCATGCATAATTTAATGTTTTGTGGTGTGCATTTTATAAACAAAATGAGTAGAGATATAAAAAGCCATCATGATTCAATTTCTTGTGATTTGATTTAACCATTATAGTTTTTTACCAATGGAAAAAATATATTTTTATATGTGATTTAATCTAAAATTACTTTATGCCATTTACGTAACAGACAAATAGACTATGAATTCACACTACGTTTATCTCAGGCATTATCATTTTTCATGTGAATAAGAAATATTTTCTTTGCTTTAGAGAGGCATCAAAAATATATGAAGTTGTTACTGATTTTGCAAAGTAAAATTATCGGATTGAAAAAGTTTATAACTGCTGTGTGACACAAGGAGTGTTTTCAAATATCGATTCAAAGTAACGAGGATCCAGATTCTCTATATTGAATACAAGTATTCATAGTATTACAAGAAAAGGTTTCAGTGTCATCCTAGCCTCAAGTTAGCTACGGATCTTTAAAAAAGAAAACTAACATTAATTTTAGATTTCCATATCCTTACGTATAGAATGAGTTTTAGAACAGAAGAATTTAGTAGTCTTCCATTCTCATATTTGATATTTCTAGAATCAGTCAATTTTAAAGATGGAACAAAAAGCAACTATCAGAGAATAGAAGCCAAAAGTAAAATAAAATTTGCAAATAAAAATTAGAAAAAAATTTTAGATTCATATCATGACTGTCCCACAAATTATATTCCAAAATCATTTAAGGTGGTGGCTGAAAATAAGCAAGGCATGGAAAACAGATTAGACCTGTGGTTCTCAACTGTGGGCTGCTGAACCCTCTAGGGACATTTAGTAATGTCTGTACATTTTGAGTGTCAAAACTGAGAATGACAGTGCTAATGAAATCTAATTGACAAAAGCCAAGGGTGCTGCAAAAACATCCCACAATGCACAGGACAGCCTCCACCCCCTGTCCTGCCAGCAAAAAAATTATACAGCCCGAAATAGCAATAGTGCCAAGGTTAAGAATTTTTAAAGTAGACCAAGGTAAAAAAAAAAAAATCTACAAAAAAAAAAAAAAAACAGTTGATGAATGAATACAGAAGATATAGTATAATGCAGAGAAAAGAAAGCCCTTACACACTTTTGGTGGAAATGTAAATTAGTTCAATCAACATGGAAAGCAGAGTGGAGATTTTTTAAAAAACTAAAAATAGAGCTACAATACAGTATAGCAATAATACCCACTAATGGATATGTATCCAAAGGAAAGGAAATCAGTACATCAAAGGGATACCGGCATCCCCATGTTTACTGTCGCAGTATTCACAATAACTAATATATCACATCAATCTAAATGTCTATCAACAGATGAATGAATGAAAAAAATAATAATGATGAATATTGTTTATCCATAAAAAAGAATGAAATCCTGTCATTCACTGCCACACAGCTGAGCCTGGAGGACATGATGTTCAGTGAAATAAGTGAGGCACAAAAAGGTAACTGCTGCATGTTCTCACTCTTAAGTGTGACCTAAAAAACTAAATGAGTTTATGAAGGTGGAAAGTAGAACTGTGGATATTAGAGGCTAGGAAAGGTGGGGGAGAGGAGGATGGAGAGAGGTGGTTATTGGATACAAAATTACAGCTAGATAGCAAGAATAAATGTTGGTGTTCTGCAGGGTGAATATGGTTAATTATAATTTATTGCATGTTTTCAAAAAGCTAGAAGAGAGAATTTTGAATGCTCATAACCCAAGAAATGGTAAATGTTTGAGGTGATAGATAAACTAATCATCCTGATTTGATCATTACACATTGTATACACATATTGAAATGTCGCTTTGTACCGATGAATATGTAAAATGAACTAAATGAACTAAAAATAAAAGCAATATGAACTGAAAATAAAAGCAAAAAAGAAAATGTAAATATATACATACACACACATATATACACACTCCATATTTCTATCTATCTATACACAATAGAATATTATTCAGCCTTAAAAATATGAAATCCTGCCATATGTGGCAACGTGGATGACCCTGGAGGACGCTACGCTAAGTCAAATAAACTAGTCACATTAAGGGCAAGAACTACATGTTTCCTCTTATATAAGTATCTAAAATAGTTAAATTCATAGAAACGGAGAGTACAATGGTGGTTTTAAGAGGCTGGGGGAAGGAAGAAATGAGGAGTTGCTCCTCAAGAGTATACAGTTTTCATTATGCAGGATAAATACTCCTAGATTCTGGCAAATTTCTGTACACCATTTTTCCTACGGTTAACAATACTGTATTTTGCACTTAAAAATTTGTTAAAAGAATAGGTCTCATTTTAAGTATTCTAACCACAACAAAACAAAACAAAACAAACAAAAAAAACAATTGAGCTTTTGCTCCATTCAATGTAATAAAATCAATTAAGGGCTACAAAAGGTTAAGACAATAAAGCTACAATAAGGTTAAGGTTGTTTTCAAAACCACGATCTTCCTCTTAGAATGATATAAATTGTTTAGATCAACTGTATATTTTTAACTATATATTTTTAAATCATGCTGGATGTAACAAATACTCCTATCCCCCATCGATTATTTTTTAGCATGATATCATTATATAATTTGTCATGGAATATTGATGATTAAATGGTGATGGGAGATGAGGTGAGAGAAAATAAATTGAATTGTGTGTGCAGGAACATATGTGGAGAAGTGGAGAGGAAACATCAACAAATTAAACACTAACCAATTGAAGTAAGCAATATGAAGGTCATTGTCACTCAAAAACAGAAACAATAGGGATTTCCTGATTTGGTTCTTCTGTGAGTTTACTTTATTAAGGCACTATTACTTAACTATACATAAATTTGGACCAAGAGTAAGTTATTTTTATTATGACTATGACCATTAAAGGATAATAGCATGAGTAACAAGCAGAACTATTTAATAACTGTGTTGTTTTTGTGTGCCAGATTCCAATATACTCATCTGTAAAATGGTGCTAATAATAATATGTACTTAACAGAATTTTAAGGATTAAATTATAGAAAGCACAAAAGCTGCTTGTTATAATGCTCATGTTTGCAGTCATTAAATAGTCGTCATTATAAGGTTAGAGGATGACACATTGATGGCTGCTATGACGATGGTGATGGTGGATATGACAGGACAGCTGGGTAAGGAATGACCAGGGGGAGAAATGAGTCACGTCTGGCCAGGAAAGCATGATAGACAAACAGAGAGTGAATGAGACAAATAGGTGGTTATGACAAGATCAATATAATATCAAATTTTCAACAGGCAAAAGACAAATCCAGGAGTCTTGTAATACAGAGTGTTAGTCACCTCCCAAAGTCCTTCATGGACAGGGTCTAAGGCCTAGAGCCTCAGGGATTCCATAACTACAGATTTTACCAGCAAGAGAATCGAGGTCAAGTCAAAAGAAAAAATGCAAATTTCTTTTATCTTGACCCAAACCTCTGAAAACCTGAGCATAAGGGAATTAAAACATAACTAGTTTCCCTTATTGCTGATTGCAGAGTGACCGGTGAGCCAACGTATAATCACAGCCAATGCTCATCAGAGCCAGGCAACGGTACTGGGTTCTAAATGTCTTATCTTCAGGCTAAAGATTCTCATCCACATTCCTGAATCAGATTGAGATGTAGGGCGGTAGAAAAAGAACAAGCACTTATATCATAAAAGAAAGCTAAAATTAATTGTTCTATAATTGCTAAAAATATTTTTCTATATGTGATTAAAAAAGGAATGGATATGCGTGGGGCCTAGGGGTATATGGGAACTCTCTGTACTTTCAGCTCAATTTTCCTATGAACTTAAAAGTGCTTTAAAAATAAAGTCTATTTTTAAAAAAAGGATTAATATGAAATCATAGCTATCAATCTGAGGAGTCACTTAAGAAATTGTTCTTAAAATTCAGATGAAAAAAATTATCTGGACCCTTAAAGACTGAAAAGGTGTCATTTTACTGTATGTCTATTAAATGACATAAATTTTACATACCTTATCCTTAACTGTCACAAAAATGTTGAAATATTGCTAGTATTATTTCTTTTTAGAGATGAGAAAACAGGATTAAATTATGAGAAAACATCATGTTGCCAAATTTTACACCCCTGATGTATAAAAGAGCTATAATTTGAACTCAGGTCTCAAATTACTTTTTTCTAATACTTTCCACTACACTTTGTTACTTTAATTGGGTCATATCAATACATAATTTTCTTCAGAAGATGGCAGCAATAGATTTATATATAAAGTTATTTTTCTTTTTTCAGTATGTAAAGAATAGACAGTAGAAATGATTCTTAAGTTTAATAAAGTTGAAATTAGACTAGTGTTTTTAATGAAATTTTATATTTCTTATTTTTTCCCACCATTTAAAAAATGTAAAAGCCATTCTTAGCTCAAAGGTTGTATAAACCAGATGATGGGCTGAATTTGGTACAAGGGCTGCAGTTTTCCCACTCCTGAATTAGAATATTGTGCTAACGCTGAACCTCAGTAACCTCCCTTATAGTTTATTTTTTTAAATAGCTTATTGAGTTGAAATTCATGTAAATAACAAAATTAATCATTTTAAGTGAACAAGTGACAGTATATTCACAGTGTTGCACGACTACCACCTCTATCTAATTCCAAAACATTTTCATCACTCCAAAGTAAAATCGCTTACCTATTAAGTAAATTTTCCCAATTCCTTCTCTCCAGCCCCTGGCAACCATCCATCTGTGTTTTGTCTCTATACATTTTTCTATTATGGATATTTTTCATGCAATATGTGAACTTTTGTGCCTGGCTTCTTTCACTTTGCATAATGCTTTTGAAGTTCACCCACATTATAGCATGTATCAGAACTTCAGTCTCTTTTCATGGCTGAGTAATATTTCATTGTATGTTGTATACCACATATTTTTTATCCATTCTTCCCTTGATGAACATTTCAGCTTTTTTACCATTGGCTTTTATGACTAATACTGCTATGAAGATGAATATACATTTATGCATTTAAGTATTTTGGAATATTTTATTATATATCTAAAATTTATTATATTCCATAATAAATAATTTATTACATACCATAAATTCATCTGAGTGGAATTATGGGGTCAAGTGGAGATTCTGTTTAATTTTTGAGGAACCACACAACTGTTTTTTAAAGTAACTGAACCATTTCATATTCCTACCAGCCACATACAAGAGGTCTAATTTCTCCACATCTTCATCCACACATGTTGTTTTCCATTTTTATGATTATCATGTCCTAGTGAGTGTGAAGTGGTATCTCCTTGTGGTTTTGATTTGCATTTCCCAAATGACTCATGATCTTTACATATGCTTGTTGGTCTTTTGTATGTATTCTTTGGAAAATTTGTTATTCAAGTCTTTAGCCCATTTTCTAATTGCTTGTTTGTTTTTTGGTTGTTTTTTGCATGTATTCTGGATACTCTCTCCTTAACAGATACAGTAAGTTCTCATTCGATGTCATCAATAGGTTTCATGGAAAGGTCCTTCGATAGATTATTTGCACTGAAGCTATAAATCAGCCACAGGTGAAAGCTTAGGATCTTTTCAGGCGTTTTCTAAGCATATGTCCTTCCCTGGACATGCACAGTGTTTTCTAAATTCACCAGTATACAGGGGTGATTTTGAATGCCCTAATTTCCCAAGGGAACTGCAGATTTTTCTCCCAAACTTCAAATGGTCTATCGTATGTCTCAACAATAATCTTTTGTCCCATCAAGTGTAGGTTTTTCATTTGCCTTAATTTTTGTTTGCAAGCAATGCCTGTCACTTTTCCACCCTGAATGAATTCTAAGTTAGGTGGAACAGAGATGAATGCCTTGCATTGGTTCGTCAGGTGTTTTTCCAATAGGTGAGAATAGAGAGATGCAATAATTTATGAACAAGGTCTGCCCTGCTCCTCCAGAACCAGGGCCCAGAGTTCCACTCTGGGAATTAAGGCCATTGTCTTCAAGATCATTGCCGAGCCATTTGGGGGCCTGGGCAAGTACAAACACTGCAAAACTTTACTAGCAGTTTTAAGTTTTCTCGATTCAGCATTAGCTAGGTTGATGCAAACTTTTGACTGCCTTCCAGAGTTCTGAGAAACTTGGTTTTGACAGTTTTCAGATTTTTTTTTTCCATGTTTCTGTGGACAGACGAAAGTTTGGAGGAGCTGCTTACTGTACCATTTTGCTGACATCATTCATCTAGACTTAGTGTTTTGAAAATAAAATTCTCATATATTATATGCAGGGCAAGATTACATAATTTCTTTCTTTATTATCTTCAAATTTTCTTAAGAGAGCTGTGGACACCATAGATAAAATATAAACTCCAATCCTTCCAAGAAGTATAATACTAATGGGCAAGAGGCATATCAGGATTAGAGAATAGTAGTGCCTGTAACTTTGCTAAGTCAGCATAAATTGGAACAGATGTCAAGGGAACAACTAGTAAACTTCTCTTTCATAGAGAAATGTGAATATATCAGCATAAAGAAGACCAAAGTAAATATTTTTCTCAAAACGATTTCAAGATTATTTTGCAGTAAGTGATGGATATTTCATGGAGATTACAAGTTTCTTAAGATGGAGTATTCAATATTGAGTTTAGTAGAAACTGTAGCTTCAAAATGTTATTTTTAGTTTTGGTTCAAAATTAGAATAAAGTTATAAGAATAAATTTGCATACAGATGAATGTCACATAAAAGTATATTACTTTAAAATAATCATTATCCTTATATTTTGATATTTTCACTTTTAATTCTATATTTTCAGGAAATTATCTGAGGAATTTTGCGATAGTCAAAGGCTGTTGGAATCACTCATTGTCATGGGGATCCTACCACTTGCAAATGGATTGAAAGAATGGCTTTCGTTTGGCTCAAAATTGCTTTTGGTCTTCCTAAATGAATTCACAGAAAATGTTTAACAAATTTCTGGGTATATTTGCCCACATACACGTGGGGTTTTAAAATCCACCTTTCATGGTTTGGATTAAAAAATAATTTGAATTTTTATAAGATTCAGTTGAGAGGAAATCAAGGCTATTATTTCAGTTTTCATCCCAGGTAGTGTTAACCTTTTCTAATTTATACCTTTACAAAATTGTCATAGATTAGCAGTAAGTGGGAAGTAAGTGATGGAATGTCTGTCAGAGGCAGCATTTCTCCTTCATGATGGAAGGTATTATGTTCTTTTGTATCGAAGGTAACTTTTTAACAGAATAACATTTAATGTGTTTTGAGAGGGCCAAAGTAGCCTCTTTACCTGGGCTTTTGCTCTCACTTGTGTGAGCTGCTCAGAGCTGGGTGCAAACACATGTTATTTGATCATCATTGGTAGTTGTCAGATATCCAGTGTACAGAGTTAAATTGTACTTAGGATTCGGTAGCTTCAAAAGTGGGAGGCAAGGATAATAGAATCTCATGAACCTTTGATCTTCCAGTTGTTTTCTGTGTATTAAAAAAATAACTGCATCTGACTATGGGAACAGGTTGTGACAGCTTGAAATAAAATACAAATTCTATTGACATCTAATATGAATAATGTATATAAATAAATATGTAAATATATATACTCTATATGATACCTATGCCTATATATATATAATAATTTATTTATACGTAAAATACAGAACAGCATCTCAAAGAAACACAACCCCGGACTAGGTAAGTTTAATAAGCTGTTCTGGAGTAGAGTTGGAGAAGAAAATACTAGAATATAGGGCTTTGTATTTTTAAGAGGATAAGTTTAATTTGAATTTAAATAGTATTTTTTAAAAGTAGAATTTAGAAACAAGGAAAGTAGCAGCACAAAAATAAAACATGAGGGGAAGACGGAGCATCCTGCAGAAAACAATGTCAGCATGAAGACAAAACCTAAGAGCTCTTTGGAATATTTTAAGTTCAAAATTGGTGTATAAACAAAGGTTCTTCCTTCTCTCAATTCTCTGAATTTTCCTCCATTCACTAACTCTATTAGTCTTTATTTCCTCTATTTGTTGGGAATTTAAAAATAATGTCTTTTGAAATTACTTCTAAATTCCAACGCTATCCGTGATGAAAACACAGGCAAAATACAAACAACCTTTTGTTTGCAGCTGGTTTTAATCTGTGTAGGCCACCCATTGCTATATCAGTGGCAGGGTTGGAATTATGGAGGTGATGAAGTAGAATTACTGCATTTGAAAATATGAATCAAATAGCTCCCTAATCAAAGTCCAACAATACAAATCTCTGTTTATAGTTTCATGATTGGTGGCTCCATGTGTGTTGCTGTAAACTGAATAATGATCCCCCCAAATTCATATTTTAAAGGCTTGAACCCCAATGCAACTACATTTAGATATATAACATTTAGAAGATAATTAAGGCTAAATGAAATGTCTATTCATGCTCTTGCCTTTTGTTTCTGGATTATTTTCTTTACCCAAACTAAATTTTTATTTTATACCTTCCTTATACACTCCATTTAATGACTGAACAAAAATGTATGGGGTGTTTACGATGTTCCACAGATTACACTAGAAACTTTGTGTGTTTTGCTCACCATCAAATTCTTCACACAGATATTTTAGGAAGTGGTTTTTAACCTCATTTTGTAAATGAGGATACTTAGGATTGGCTTATTGACTCCACTTTAAGTCCATTGTTCTTTATAATAGACTACACCTGCCCCTCACTTAATGTAAATCTTTGGTGGTAAAATAGAGGTTAGTTGTTTTTTTAAACATTAAGGTTTTGAAAGCTCTATAGAAATGTTGAGTAGAATACCAGATTAAGTTCTCAACCACTAACTCTCCATTTACATGGGTAATAAATAACATGATACTAGAAAGAACTTAATGACAGATCTCTTCTGGCAAATCAATGCCCCTTCCAATAATGTGAATTTCATAAATTCAACATCATTTTTATGTAATAGCAGAGTGCCAGGTGAAACATATGCATATAGTTGATCATGACAAAATATTTTAAATCTAAAGTCCCCAGGTTTTTCCATTTGTTTAGTTTAATTATGATCACATATTTGCAAGCTTTTAAACTTTTAATTGGCAAAATCAATTCTATAAACTGTACCAAGAGAATGAATAAATCAACTATATCTAGAGATATTTCCCTCTTGTGTTTTTCCTCTGTGTCCAAACTTAGACAATGAATGTCACAACATAAATTAGAGGGCCAGGTTTTGCAAAATTATAAACTAGTATGGTGTCAGTATATCCATTAATTTCTGAAGTTACTTCTGGAACACCAATCACCAAGGAATGTACTTGAATAAGTTCAAATTACTAGAAAATATTTACTGCATATATTGTATTATGCTATGGCATCAAAATATAGGCACATGGGAAACAAAGTTCACTAGAAAATTTAGTGGTATCTTTGAAGGTGAAGCGGCAACTAAAATAAATATTAAAATTACAAAAATATTCTTTTTGATACTTGGTATCCTTCTCTTCCTTCCCTTAGGTCTTTCTAAACAAAGCCATTTTGGTGCTTCAAATATGATGAGATGCACTAAGGTATGACTTTGAAGTATTGTCAATTTCAGCAAATCTGCACAAACAGGTAAGTTAGTGTTCATTGATATTGAGAACATCAGTAACTCACTATGGGTATGAATGTATTTCTACAAACCACAGAAGATATCAAAAAGGGTGATACATATAATCTAAAACATTCCATACACATTACCCAGCTCATATTGTTGTTAAACATCTCTGTCTCAAGATACTTTGTAGCTGTTTTTCAGTTTAATTTAATTTAGCAGTTAGCTGTTTTGAATCAAACTCTTGAGAGTAAAATAAGTGATTTTACAATCAGAAATTCCAGACTCCTGATAAGAAGAGTAATTGAAAACAGCTTATATTTAAGTGGGCTCTACCGGGACATTATTTGCTCAGAGTACAGCCAAGTCCTACTCAGAATAAGATAAGGGGGAAGCAAAGTGTAGATATTTTTGAGGATATGGTGTGGGAGTTTGATGAGGACAGAGTTTGAATTCCAGAGGGCTTGTTGGAAGAGATTGGTAAAAGGAAAAGGATGGAAGCTGGGCTCAGTTAAAGGGAAATATATGGAACAGTATGGAGATAACCGTCTTGGGTGTTTAAATCACCTGGCATGACTGTGCTCCTGATGGCAACTGAACTGAGAATGGAAGAATGGCATGAATGGATTGGGTCAAGAATATTTTAGGAACAAAAGAAAAAACTAAATGTATTTGAAATAACATTTGATAAAACAATTTTAAGGAGGAAAAGAGAAAAAAGTGCTTTGGAGCTACTCTGGCACGGCTTTTCCCTTTTCAAGTTGAAAATGAGAGGAAAAATATGATTTCTGTATTACTCATGGTGTTATACTATTGATGTCAGCAGAGCAATTTGTTTATCTGAGACATATGCAATTCTTCATTGTCTATAGGTTGAATTTTTCTTCCCTTTTCTTCTTCACATCTGTTCGTTGTGTTCACATCACTGAACCTTTCTTACCTCTTGCTTTTCCTTATTCATCCTGTTGTCAGCACTGTTTTATCACAGCAGACATTGCAATAAACACTGATGTCTGTGTTGTTCAAAAATAGGATCAAATAAAGCAGGACTCCTAAGCCGTTGCCTTGGGAGAGCTGTGTGACATTCAACGAAGAGAGGAAGAAAACTGTCAAGATAGTAGACCAGTGAATGTGCTGAGATGACGTTTTCCAAAATTTCATTTTTTATTAATTCCATGTGAAAGGGTCTAGATACATTTGTGCTTTTGATAAAAAATAATCACTGTATCTATCTACACATTTACTTGTACAACACATAATTCCAAAAATATCTTTAGATGACTTCTAACCCCATTTACTGTACAAAAGGATAAACAGGAAATTTTGATCTGACAGTACATAGTTACTAAATATGGCTGAATATTTAACTCTAAACTTTTTTATTTCAAGATATTATGGGGATACCAATGTTTTTGGTTTAAGGATCACTTTTGTAATACTCAAATCAGGGTTAAAAGTGTGACTGTCACCAAGATAGTCCCTGTCAGGTAGTTTTTTGCCCATCCCCCTCCATTCCCCTTTCCCCTCCCCTTTTCCTTTAAGTTTTACTTCGCTCTATGCACGTTTCACTTTAATAGTGAGTACATGTGGTGTTCGTTTTTCCATTCTTTAGGTACTTCACTTAGACTAATGCTCTCCAGATCCATTCATATTCTTGCAAAAGACATTAAATCATCCTTCTTCTTGGCTGAGTAGTACTCCATGGTATACACACACCACATTTTGTTGATCCACTCATGAATTGATGGATATTTGGGTTGACTCCACATCTTTGCAACTGTGAATTGTACTGTGATAAACATTTCAGTGCAGGTATTGTTTTGATAAAATGAATTCTTTTCCTTTGAGTAAATACCCAGTAATGGAATTGTTGAATCAAATGATAGATCAATTTTTAGCCTGTGAGGAATCTGCATACTGTTTTCCATGGAGGTTGTACTGATTTTCAGTCCCACCAAAGTGTATAAGTATTCCTTTCTCTCTGCATCCATGTCAACATCTATTCTTTTTGGACTTTTTAATAAGCCATTCTGACTGGGGTAAGGTGATATCTCATTGTGGTTTTGATTTGCATTTCAATGATTATTAGCGAGGTTGAATTTTTTTTCATATGTTTATTGGCCATTTGTTTATCTTCTTTTGATAATCTTCCATTCATGTTTTTTGCCCACTTTTTAATGGAGCTGTTTGATTTTTTTCTTGCCAATTTGCTTGAGTTCTTTGTAAATTCTAGTTATTAGTTTTATCACTGCAGTTCCCAATCCCTGAGCTGTGGACCAGTACTCGTTCATGGCCTGTTAGGAACTGGAATGCACAGCAGGTGGTGAGCAGTGGGTGAGCCAGGGAAGCTTCATCTGTATTTACAGCTGCTCCCCATTGCTTGCATCACCACATAAGTTCTGCCTCCTCTCAGATCAGCAGAGACATTAGATTCTCACGGGAGCCCAAACCCTACTGTAAACTGCACATGTGAGGGATCTAAATTGCATGTTTCTTATGAAAATCTAATGTCTGATGATCCGAGGCGGAGCTGAGGCAGTAATGCTAGTGCTGGGGAATGGCTGAAAGTACAGACTATCATTAGCAGAGAGGTTTGACTGCACAACAAATGTAATAATGCGCTTGACTCATCCCGAAACATTCCACCACTCCCTGGTCTGTGAAACAATTATCTTCCATGAAACAGATCCCTGGTGCCAAAAAGATTAAGGACCACTGCTTTATTGGATATATAACTTACAAGTATGTTATCCCATTCTGTAGGTTGTCTATTCTGTTAATTATTTTCTTGGCTGTGTAGAGATTTTTTAATTTAATCAAGTCCCATTTATTTATTTTTGTTGTTGCTGTGATTGCCATTGGGGTTTTCATAAATTCAGCCCAAGGAATCTTTTAATATCCATCTTAATTTCATCATTGATCCAATAATCATTCAGCAGCAGATTGTTTTAATTTCCATGACTTTGTGTAGAATAGGGTGTTTTTCCTGGAGTTGATTTCTAGTTTTATTCCACTGTGGTCTGAGTAGATACATGATATGATTTCTATTTTTTGGAATCTTTTGAGCCTTGTTTTGTGGCCTAAGACATGATCAATTTTGGAGAATATTCTGTGTGCTGATGAAAAGATGTATATTCATTAGTATTTGGGTAAAATATTCTGCAAATGTCTATTAGGTCCATTTGTTCCAGAGTTCTGTTTAAATCTCAAGCTGCCCATGGTATGCCCAAGAAGATTCAATGTCCCTCCTCCTCAGGGCATACCCCCCTGTGATGGAGCTGCATAGCAAGCAGCACCAGGGAGGACCAGCTAGCAGGGAATTCACAAACTGAGCATCCCTGAGTTCACTTCAGGACACCAAGACAAAAACTCTGAGCCCCACTCTCTGTGGAAGCCTCAGTGTGGTGGCTCAATTGTCTCTCTTGGCAGTAACAGGAAGGGAAGAGGAAGGAGAGAAAAAGAGTCTGGATGGAGGAAAGCTAGTACTCTAGTCATCTCTGTCCCTCCTCCAGGAGACAGCCTACTCAGGATGTCCAGGCACTGACTAGGGTCATGAAGACCACCCGGGACCCGCTGGACCCCTGTGGCTCCTGCTATAATGTTCTGGAAACTGCTATATTCTCTAATGAAAAAGACCTCTGGGAAGAGGACACATGGCTGGAAATAATTATGCATTGTTTTTTCTTTTACACACATCAATTTGGAAGTGTAAATTGATATTCTGAACTTAAAGGCCTTTTTAATTATTAAAAATTATAATGAAAGGTCTTTTAATAATTAAAAGGTTTTTTTGTTATAATATCTTGAAGATGTAAGAAAAATTTCATTTAATAGCATTAATCATGACAAAGAATTAAAATACTAACTTAAAAATAAATGTCTAAATAATGTCAACTGTCAACTGTCAAAATTACAATGTGTAGATTATATTTTTCTTGGTAGATGTTAAACAAAATTTGACTTTTTATACCTTTTATAATATTATAAAATATTACTTCATAACTATGGGTTTGATAGTAACCTTAATTAGAAAATTTTTTAATTTGTTAACCATATCTAAAAATATAAACTGTGAGTTCAAAAATCAGAGTATGTACATTTCTATTATAATTTATACAATGTATATCTTGAATGTGATCATGATAGACATGATAGCCTTACTGAAAAGGCTCAAATATACAATATGCAGTATTATTAATTGTTTTAAAGAAAATGCTCAAGATTTATTATTACTTTTTCTTCAACCTCTATATTTTAACTAAAGTTTTGATGAACTGCTTAAAATGATGAGTTGGAGTTTGAAAACAAATGGAGAATATATTAATAGGGGATTAATATATTACCCACAGGGGATACATTTCAAGACTGCAGTGACTTCCTGAAACTGAGGATAGCACCAAGCCCTATTTACACTTTTTTTTTTTAAATCTGATAACTGAGATAGCTACTAAGTGACTAAAAGGCAGGTAGCATGTACAGCATGGATATGCTGGACAAAAGATGACTCACATCCTAGGACAGAGTGGGACAGTGCAAGATTTTATCACACTACTCAGAATAACGCACAATTTAAAACTTATGAATTGTTTATTTCTGGAATTTTTCATTTAACATTTTGGAACGATGGTTAACCTGTGTAACTGAAACCACAGAAAGTGAAACCGTGGATAAGGGGGAGCCTACCTGTAATACATAAAAGATATTTTCACACAGTAAAAGTTTACTAATAAATGTTCTAAGAAGTTTACTTATATCATCACATGCTATGTGTCTAAATTAGACATATATAAATAATTATTGATGTTTCTTTTTATATCATGTTTATTATAAATTTGGATTAAATCAAGTTAAATAAATGCTCAACATTATAAGCTATCATACTTGCTATGATCTGAATGTTTGTGTCTCCAAAAATTCATATGTTAAAATCCTAACCCTCAGAGGTGAACTTTTAAGAGGTGATTAGATCATGAGGAGGAGGCCACATGAATAGGATCAGTGCCTTATAAAAGAGGCCTATGGGAGTTTGCCCCTTCCATCATGTGAGGTTCCAGGGATAAGCTGCCATGTGTGAAGAAAGGGCCATCCCTCAACAGACACCAAATCTGCCAGTACCTTGATCTTGGACTTTCAGCCTTCACAACTTTGAAAAATAAATTTCTGTTATTCATAAGTTATCCAGTTTCTAGTATTTTGTTATAGCATCGCAAATGGATTAAGACAACACTGTTTTTATTTCCTTTCCCTTTTATTTTTGATCTACTTTATTTTCAAATAATAGTATACTTTTACGATGTATTTAGCCACAGTTACCATGTTATATTTGGCATAACGTGGTATATTATTTTAATGTTAATGAATTATGAACTTTTATATTTATAATACTGTGTATCTTAATTACATCATGAGTATGATACAGAACTTTACCCCTTAAAAATATTTTTAATGGAACCAATGCTAGCTTGGCTTTTCTGGCAAGATCATCCAATATTTACTGGGATTTTAGAGTAAGCCTTTCTGGAGCAGATTATATGGTGAGGCAAACTGAAAACATTAAAGAGACATTAAATCAATTTAGACAATATGATTAATTAGATACATAAAATGTTTAAAATAAACATCTATAGCAAAAGAAAAGTATTTTCATACAGATTATAAAGGTGAGGACAAAGCTTATAAAAATACTATTAGCTGGTTAAAAGCAAGTGAGAAGAAAATCTATTTGAAACTGGGCAGTGATCATTTGGTAGTTGTCATCCCAACAAAAAGCATCAAGAAAATGAAAGAGTTAAATGTTTTTCTGAATTTCTTTCAATGGTGCTCTGGTTTATGCATTAAGTCACTTCTCTTCCCCTATAATATAATTTTTAAAAATTCATAAAGATATATAGTAGATATACTCAAAAATACAAAATCAAAAATTTTCTCCATAGAACAAAAACGTATCAGAGGAGTCAGGATGAAACTGTAGACTTAGTAGACTTTGGGGCCAAAATGTAAGGTGAAATGAATAATTTGTATTTCGTTGTGACTAAGGAATTCTAAGATATACTGAGTGGAGTGCAGAACCAAGGTATGAAATGTGCTCTGCCATCAGTGATTAAAGATTTAAAAACTTTTAACTAATGCTCCCCCTTAAAAGATCTGCCTCTAAAGATATAGGTTATTAAGTATGAAATGTGCAATTTCCTTAAGTATTAAGTTTGATGGTTGATATTACTGAAATTTCACTTTAACACTTCTTGTTTTATGTTTATTGTGAAGGTACATCCTCAGTCTCTCAAATGTACATTTTGACCTGTGATTATCCTTCACATTTTTTAGAGCAATGTTTCTGAAAACATGGATAAGTCAAAAATTCCTGTTATTTTCAAACATAAGTTCCATCATGGAACCAACCAATGCAACATAGACAGATAGAAATATCAACAAAGTATTAGGGAAGAATGTGGCTAATGAACACATAGTAGGTCAATGGTTTGATAAATTACATATCTGTGACTTTAACCTTGAAAATGAGCCACATGGATGACCTGTGACCAAGGTGGATAATGATGAGCTGAAAGCTTTAGAGGAAGCAAATCCATCTCAACCTACACATGAATTAGCAGCAAGGTTCAACGTTACAATTCTAACAATATTGGACCATTTAAAACAAATCACCAAAGGAAAGAAGCTGGATAGATGGGATCCACATGAATTAAACGAGCAACAGAAGAGAAATCGTCTCAAAGGTTGCCTTTCTTTTCTGTCATGACATAAAGGCAAATCATTTCTAAACTATATTGTTGCATGAGATGAAAAATAGATACTTTTTGACAATCAGAAGCATTTGGCACAATGGATGGATACAGATGAAGTGCCAAAACACAGTCCAAAACGGAATATTCATCCAAAAAAGCTAATGATGTCTCTTTGGTGGCCAGGTGCTGGTATTATCCACTACGGCTTCATGAAACCTGGTCAATCAATTTCAGAAGATGTCTACTGAAACCGGTTGGATTGTTGGACAAAATGATGAGGGTGCTTGTGATTAAGCAGCCTAGACTTGTCAATAGAGACAGGCCAATCCTCTTGCAAGACAATGCTTGACCACATATTGTATAGACAATGCTGCTCAAATTATGGAGTCTGGACTTGGAAACTCTGTGTCATCCACCATACTCACCAGACCTTATACCAACTCACTACCACATCTTTCAGGTTTTGTATCATTTCTTGCAAGGAAAAATATTCAATTCTCAACAAGCTGTGGAAAATGCCTTTCACGATTTCATTGCCACTTGCTCTCCAGGCTTCTTCACTACTGGCATAAACAAGCTACTGCTAAGATGGCAAAACTGTGTTGATAGTTTAGGTGCATACTTTGATTGATTGCACTGCTTCTTGTTTGAGATATAGTAAACTAGACGTTTGATTCAAAATAGGAGATTTCATATTTAATGACCTAAATATGAGGGACTTAATATAGCTGAGTAACCAGAATCTGAGTTAAATCAGAACTGGAATTTGCAATCTTGTAACAGCTAGATCATTCTTTTTGTTTTTAAATTACATTTTTAGTTGCCTTCGTTATTTTGTCTTATTTTATTTTATTTTTATTTCAAAATATTAAGGGGATACAAATATTTTAGTTTACATGGGTCACTTTTGTAATGCTTGAGTACTGGCTGTAGGTGTGCCCATCACCATAGTAGTGTTTACTGTACCCATTAGATAGATTTTCCCCCTCCCCTCCTCCCCCGTTCCCCCGGTTGATTTCCACTGGGTTTTACTTACCTTCGTGCGTATGTGTACTCCTCAGTCAGTTCCAATTTAATAATGAGTACATATGGTGTTTGTTTCTCCATTCTTGTGATACTACACTTGGGAGAATGGTCTCCAATTCCAACCAGATGGTTGCAAAAGGTATTAATTCATCTTTCTTTATGGCTGACTAGTACTCCATGGTATACATTTTATTAATCCACTCATGAATTGATGGACACTTGGGTTGATTCCACATCTTTGCTATTGTGAATTGTACTGCAATAAACGTGTGAGTGCAGGTGTCTTTTTGATGAAAAGTCTTCTATTCCTTTGGGTAGATACCCAATAGTGGGATTCCTGGATCAAATGGTGGGTCTACTTTTAGTTTTTTGAGAAATCTCCATACTGTTTTTCACAGGGTTGTACTCATTTGCAGTCCCACCAACAGTGTGTAAGTGTTCCTTTCTCTCTACATTCATGCCAGCATCTATTGTAATTGGACTTTTTAATAAAAGCTATTCTAACTGGGATAAGGTGTTATCTCATTGTGGTTTTAATTTGCATTTTCCTGATGATTAATGACATTGATCATTTCAGAGTATTCCTTTTAAAATGACTGTCATTTTTCTACTCAAAATCTTTTCATGGTCTTTAACCATATGTAGAACAACATTCATAGTACTTAACATGGTCCCCTTAAGAACCTAGTTTTCCTGGTCCCTGGGTAACTCTAAGAACCTCATACCAAACTAGTCATAGTCTTTCTCAAATATTCTGTACCATTTTTTTTTTAATATGCCTAACACTTTTCTCCTGAGGATTTTTACTTGATCTTCCCTCAGGTTAAAAAGCTTATGCCCAGATATTCATATGGCTATAGTTTCACTTCACTTAATTCCATGCTCAAATATTGCCGTCTTCAAACAGGCTTTCTTTGACAACTCTATTGAAAAAAATCATTCCCATTTCCCCAAAACTCTCTCCTTGCCCTGGTAATTTTTCCTCTATAGCATTTTTTTCTGCAGAACATCCTATTGTACATTTAATATTTTTTGTCTCTTCTACTAGAATCAAAATTCTACAAACTCTGGTCCTGTTTCTGTTTCATTCATTATTCAATAGTGGGTCCCAAAAGGGTATTATAAAGAAATCCAACCAACCGAAAGAACAAAAACACTGTCAACTTCTCTTTAAAAAAATGGACAAGAAATTTTCTATGATTTAATATGTGATGTAGAATAGTAACTTGCACTAATTTTATTTGAAGTGTTACATCAAGTATAATATCTGGATCCTAATTAAATAATGAAATCTTTTTTACATTCACTCAACTTTACTTGGCAGTGCTATATATTTTAAATTCCTCTAAGTTGAAAGTTTCACATATTTAAAAGCCATATTAGTTCATGAGGAGATTCAAATTATTTGTGGTGACAGCCAGCCTCTCTAATTCTACTCAGTCTGTTACCAGACGATGAGTTGAGCACACATCGTCTTTTCCCAGAATCAATATCTTATCTATTCAGCTCCCCGAAATGAGCTTTCATTATCCGGATAG
This sequence comes from Avahi laniger, assembly GCA_963575035.1. Taxonomy (NCBI): domain Eukaryota; kingdom Metazoa; phylum Chordata; class Mammalia; order Primates; family Indriidae; genus Avahi; species Avahi laniger. Next base: position 1,179 of record CAUYSK010020068.1, on the reverse strand, counting down.
TTTTAGATAGATGACTTGCAACTTTTATTATCTTAAGTATAGTCTGCTAGGATATATTGGGAATTTTGTATAGCAGGTATAGGCATAAATCAGATTAGGTCACCTTGAGATTAAAAAATCAATGGGGAAGAAAATAACAGTTGAGTACTTCTGAGTTTAGCACTCATTATCAAAGTAACATAGTATATAATTGGTAACAAAAACAAATACATGCACCATCAAATTGGTATTAAGGGATCAACACATAAGTGCATATATAAGAATTACATCTATTAGATATTGGGCAGGGGGGAGGGGGGAGGAAGGAGGAGAGGACCGGTATGTGTGTACACAAAGAGTGCAATGCGCACCACGCAATAGGATGGACATATTTGAAACCTGGACTGAGGGGGAGGGGGGGCAAGGGCAACACACGTAACCTAAACATCTGTACTCCCATATTATGCTGAAATAAAAAAAAAAAGAAAAATACATGCTAAATTCCCTAAAGCACAGTCCTGGGTTGCCAAGCTGTGTACTACATTGTGAGAACACTTAACTGGGTGTAATTCATTTGCAATGAGATCCTCTGTAGTACCTCTGTATCCCTGAAGTTTCTATAAAATCTTGATTCTTAGTTCTACACCTGATGTACGAAGTTACAAAGTTATATAGGTGTTTATAATTATAAGTCTAAATTTAATTTTTTTCATTAAAATAAGAAATCCTTAGTATAAAATAACACTAATAATATTTTTTTTATTTTTTTATTTATTTCAGCATAATATGGGGGTACAGATGTTTAGGTTACGTGTGTTGCCCTTGCCCCCCCTCACCCTCAGTCCAGGTTTCAAATATGTCCATCCTATTGTGTGGTGTGCATTGCACTCTTTGTGTATGCATATACCCGTCCCCTCCTCCCTCCTCCCCCCCCGCCCAACCCAAGTGTCCATCAATACATGAGTGGATTAATAAACTGTGGTATATGTATACCATGGAGTACTATTCAGCTTTAAGAAACAATGGTGACATAGCACCTCTTATATACTCCTGGAAAGGGCTGGAACACATTCTACTAGGCGAGGTATCCCAAGAATGGAAAAATAAGCACCACATGTACTCACCATCAAATTGGTATTAACGGATCAACACATAAGTGCATATATAAGAATTACATCTATTAGATATTGGGCAGGGGGG